>CAVLGL010000126.1:58824970-58977470 GCA_963668995.1 Parnassius mnemosyne
CTCAACTGCTACTCAATGCTAAGCCACTGTCCCACGGAGCTGTCGAATATTCGCAGATGAATAAGATAACTGACAGAGCCCAGAGGATTAGTAAACCAAAGTGGCAATGGGCAGGTTAAGAAGATACGAAAACCAATGGACAAGAGAAGTTCTCGAGTTACAGGCTCGTATTGAAAAACGCAGTGTTGGGCGAACCCTACTACAAACGGAATAACGAACTGATCTCACAAGTAGTTGGTTGATTGATTCAGATAGTTTAAGACCGCACTTTAGGGAAATCCACAAAGTGGGGGGAGGGGGGATATGTTCAGCATTGGACTTGTGTTGAGCTGTAGTAATACGTTTAAGAAATAAACCTTAAAGTCTACTTACGTATAATTTCCTAATAGTTCTACTCACCAAGCTTTACTATTGACAAGAGTTTAAAATGAAATTTCTAAGAAAAAATTTCTACAAACAGTATTTTTACAGATTTGGTATTGTTCATTTGTAATGATACCTGTCAATAAAAAACAATTAAAAAAATATGAAGGACGATGATTTACGAGTAAATGTCTGGGGCGTATTGATATAAGAAAATACTATTCTTGTAAAGTTTTTTTCTTCATTTTAAATAATGGAAAAGAAGAATTTTTATAGCTTAACCTTGAGACGAATTAGAGGTCGTATGAATTATATATCAAATGAATTACATATAGACCCCGTAAAACGTTTAAATAACATTATTTTAAAAAGTTTTTAACGACATCTTTTGAATTATTGGTTTTATTTTTTAATCTACTTAGTAAGATAATGAGTAAGTGATCACATCAGTTACCATTTCAACAACACTCATATACTTGACACCATTCGTAATTTTCACGTCTTTTGAGGCTTTAATTTTCGGTAATATATAAATCAGACACGCTTCCTCTGGCTTACCAGGCGTGGCGACTATGGCAAATATCCCCCCTATGAGGCAACCCATTATGGACGCCTAGGTTCACCAGTGGACTTTTATAGGCTGTAACGGTAACCTTTCTATGGATGTATTGAATATCATAGAATTATTTGAACTAAGTAATTAACATCTTCAACACCTTTTACAAGATGGTTATAGTTGAGGACTGAGGTGAAATGTCTCGTTTCCACTAAAAAGGGTCTCTGGTCCGGAACACTCACCATACGAAACACAGCTTCAGTAAGACGGTATTGTACGCTGGTATTCTGTGAGAGCATGGTCCTAGACGAGCTGACCCATTCTTGATACAACCATAATACAGCTGCAGCGTTGCTCTTTGTTCTTTGGACTCTGCCTACCCTTCAAAGATTACAGGCGTTACGCTATGTATGTATCATGCATACATAGCGTAACGCCTGTAATCTTGTAAGAAATGTAGAATGTGGATAGATATATTTTTGCGCGTCTAATTATGGCAGTGTGTTTCTACTAGTGTAGTGGTGATGGGTGTAGTTGTGTAAGACACATACATTATTTTATTTTATTACGTGGATTTTAACTTATTAATTTTTAACCTCTTTAATATAATGGACCTTAACAAAGTAACGCCTGATTCTATTACTTATTTATTTGCATATATAAGTATTATATTTGCATATAACCAAATATATTCGTTCATGTGGTAATCAACAGAACCGAAGGTGCATATGCAAAGTAGTAATGGATGTGTTCTTTGTCGCAGGATTATTCAAGTGTCTGAATGAAAGGACGCCCGGTTTGGAAGAGTTTATTTTCAAGGACGGCCCTTTTCTTTTGGAGGCTACTTAGACATGTTTTACATATGAGATTGCCTACTGTTTAGTGTAACAGATATAACTTTTGAGATAAAAAAAAAACTTTACGTAAATAATAGCCTATATCTTAAAACTAAATAAGTTTTCGATATTCATTATATTTTATATATGCAAAATCTCAGAGAAACAAGACGGACTTGTTAAACGATCGTCACCGTTATTGGTCCAAGATAACGCAAGACCTCACAATGCTCGACAAACCGTTTTTACATTACAAGTCCCGCTGTTGGAAAACATACGTTATACTCCGTACTCCCCAGACCTAGCCCCAAACGATTACCATTTTTCAATCTTTTCCGCAGTTTAGGTTATTTCCTACAAGGTTCTTTGGGAGTGGTACAAAAAGCTTTCATAGACTTCGCAAAGTCCAGATCCCCAGATTTCTATGGAAAGGACATAACTGATCTTCCCTCGAGATGGCATAAGTGTATAGATGATGAGGGTGAATACATCGATTCACAAATATATTTCTTCTTAAAATATAAAAATTTGTTTCAATTTTTAATATAAACACAACTTCGTCAACCCTTAATAGATATCAAAAAGTAACAAACCTTTTGTGCGGTTTGTTACATTTTGGATATTCATTTAATATTGCAGTTTTATACGTGGTAGAGCCATGTTGCAGCTATATTATGGTTGTAGCACGAATGGTTCAGCTCGACCGAGGAAGGACTACGCTCTCACCGAATACCAGCGTAAAATAGCAGCTTAATGCTGCTGTGTTTCGTATGATGAGTGTAGAGAACCGGACACCCATTTTACTGGAAACGAGGCATTCCATCTTAGTCCTCACGGGTGACAATGCAACTGCATTTGGATTCTTAATCGAAGATAGATGTAAATGTCTATGGGCCACAGCAACCACTTACCACCAGGTGGACTGTGTGCTCGTTTGTCACCCTTATTCTATAAAAACAAAATTCTAAATTCCATTCGGTTAGAGACCTGGGCGTAATATTTGATAGCACATTTAGATTCGATAAACATATTAATTCTGTAGTGACTGCTTCTTTCAGGTCGCTCGGCATTTTTCTTAGACAGTAAATAATTAAAAAGGTAATAAAAATACTTCAACAACAGCTTGGTTCGCAGCAAACTTGAATATTGTTGTCAAACGTGGTCTCTCAACAAAATCACATTGAAAGAATCAAACGTGTTCAAAAAAGTCAAATTAAACACCTAATCTTTCGTTTTAATGCGTCAAGTAATAGTGAGTGCTACACAGAGAAACTCATTATTTTAGGATGAAACAACTGGCAGTTCGTAGGTCTCTTCTAGATACGAAATTTCTTCATGAAGTTTCTATTTGTGTGTTGATTAGCTGGTTGTTCTAGTGGTAGTAAGTGCGACGTCTGATAATGGAGTTCCGGGTTAGAACCCCGAGTGGGGTGAAAATCAATTATTAGGTTTTTCTGTCAAAAAATTCTCGGTAGCAACCCGAACTCAGAAATTTGGGCGAAATTGGGTCAATTTACAAAGAAATATAATGCAACACAAGTAATAAAAACACAAATGAACAGTCAGTACTTTTATTTATACTAGGAACAAGCACATGCTAGTTAGACCAGTTACTCGACTCCAAAGAGTCAGTAATCCTTTCATTGGGCAATGTATACCCTTTTACATCAAAATCCCAAAAAATATGCAGGGCCTATCTATAAAAATTTTAATATGGGTTATTATATTACTAAAGAGTACATGATTGATAATAACCCCTGGGAATGAGGTGATCGCCATCATTCTATTTCTAAATGTGTTGATAATTAATTGTACTTGTACTTGTAACTTTTTAAAAATAAAAATAAATAAAAATAAAAATGATTCTAGTCTATTCTATTCTATTCTATTTCTGCATTTACTTATTATTTTGACTAAGACTTACAACTATTCAAGATATTTGTAAAGCTTTCAGTCGATTTATGGCATGAAATACTTTCTTTACTCAGAATGAAAAAGACTTACGAAAGACGTTTTCGTATGTAAACGCAATTCAGACGTCTTTGCTCTACGAAGATGTTTAGTTTTCCATTTACAGTATTTCACTCCATTCTATCCGGCCAATTCTTTCCTCACATTTCATTTCAATTCATTTTGCAGTTTTCTTTTGTTTGACATTAATACAGAGTTTTAAAAGTATATTGTGATTTATTGTTATAAAACCCATTTATGAAAAGATTTTAAGACAAATGTATTTAGTAGTAATAATAATGTCCTCTAAACCGAACTTCGGTCACGGTGGCCAGTCTTACTCACTTTTGTATAGTTCATTATAATTCGATGAGATGACAATCTGACTCGACGATAGATCAGGTGCAGGACCAAGGACTTTACATCTTTTACGATCACAGGGTGTAATACAACCAATTTTAAGACTCCGGGCTGCAACTACCAATAATTATTTTTAGTCCCACCCAGGATTTTAAATCCGGGACGAATGGGTCGACTTGACCGACGTAGGACCACGTATTTACAATAATAGCAGCTTTATGCTGCTGTGTTTCGTATGGTGAGTGTAGAGAACCGAATATACTTTTTTACTAGAAACGAGGCATTCCACCTTAGTCCTCAGGGGTGACAACGCATCTGCATTTTGATTCTTAATTGAAAATAAATATAGATGTCTATGGACCACAGCATCCACTTACCATTAGGTGGATTGTGTGCTCATTTGTCAACCTTATTAATAAATAATTACGGTAGCATTATTAACAATAACGGCTTTATGCTATCTAACAGAATAACATATTTGATACAGTTATTAACGTAATAAGTAATAACCGAACTTACAGATAGCTGCTGACAAAAAAGTTTGATCTCGATCAGAGAAAAAATGTCATCGGCTTTCACTACCCATTTCACCTTAGCCCTCAGGCATTTCATCTTATCTTTAGTTCCAATGTTTATGTACTTATAACATAGGTCCTTATACAATGTTTTGACATAGAAAACGCATTTTGCAATAGTATAATCAAAATGTTTGTATGTTTCACAATTATAAAGTAATTTAACTTCTATTTACCACACTATCTATTTATTTATATATTTGCCATCAATTATGAACAGAAAATTGAACACGATAATCAATAACTTCTGTTTTAGGGCACCTTTGTTAGAATCTATTCAATGCCTGGTCCGGAAAAATAATAGTAACATTTTCTCGATCTATTTAGACGTCAATTTTAATTAAAGGACAATACGACTGACGGATAGACTATTGAACGAGGCTGATTAATTAGGAGCCTTTTCTTCCTCTCTGAAGTACATAATCAGCTTTAATTTAATTTCTCTCCATCAATCACTCGACTACAAGCCTTGATCAGTAAATATGTCAATAGAGCATGCTTGAGTGTGAAGTATCTTTTGAACTGAAATGGCTTCGCTTAAATTTCGAAAACTATATTAAACTAATATTTTGAACCATTTTTGTTTTAACTCCAAGAAGAAAATTATAGAAATAATAAAAAAAAGAAACCGGTCAAGTGCTTCTTAAGTACAGTCACTTTTTAGTTTACCTACAAGGGGAGATCGCCCTCCGTTAAGGTTTTCAGCCTCCGTGTGGTATTACGGAGCTGTTCTGTATATACCGGAGTAGTTCCGAAATTTCAATAGCGTTACTTAGACTTCGGTTTTTCTCACATGTTGCGCGACAATATCGTCGCCACATAACTCCCTTGTCAGACTGAAGGTCGTAGGTACACTCCAGTTGACGGTGTGTTCTGAATGTCGGTGAGTAATACTGCTGTGAGCGCAAGGACAAGTGATGACGGTGCGAACGATATGCCGGTGTGACTCCCAGCACCACTGAGCTCGTAATGATACCGAATGAAGACTCGGAGCAAGTATCAGAGATCTAATAAATCTACGGTGAGTCGAAATGAAGACAAGTTGGACTTATTTTTATATTATTTTATTGAGCATACAGCTCACCTGATCGAAAGTGACTACCACCGCCCATGAACAGCTGCAACACTAGGGAAATAGCAGATGTGTTGCCTGCTTTTCAAAAAAAAAGAATAATTTAGAACTGACAGAATTGATCATCTATTATCATCTATGCAGGTGCAAACATTTTTGTACTGCGATCCGTCTGCCAAGTGTGAAAATTAAGAAATATGCTCATTACAAGGAAGAGGCTCATGTCCAACAGAGAACTCCTACGGGCTGGTGAGAAATGACAAGGAAATCTTACATTTCTCAACACAGCAGATTTTGTATTTTTTGAGATTATGATTACATATGCATTAATATTTAAATGGCAAGGCATCAGTGAATTGTATATTATGTGTATTAAATAAAGATTTTTAGCAAAAATCGCTATTTTCAACCGACTTTAAAAAAAGGAGGAGGTTCTCAATTCCATTGTTTTTTATGTGTGTTACGTCAGAACTTTTGTCTAGGTGAACCGATTCTGATCATTCTTTTTTATTTGAAAGCAGGTGCTTCTCATATGGTCCCATATGAATTTGATCAAGATCTGGCCAGTAGTTTTTGAGTTATCCTTAATAAAGGGTTATAAATTTCTCTTCGACTACATTGATAATGTTCTCATTTTATTTATATAGAATTCGGTTGTACAAAATTTATAATTTTACCACTTGTCTACAGTGAATCATTTTATAAAATTTACTCCTAAACACAGGCTTCCCCTATGGATTGCTTTATTTGCGTGTATATGTTAAATGGAAAGCATCAGAACCCTAGATAAAACCTATTTACCGTTACAATTACTCTACTTACTACTATTAAATTTCACTGCTGAACATAAGACTCTCCCATAGATTGCCTCATAGGGGAGGTATTTGCTATAGTTGCCATGATTGGCTAGCGGGTTGGCAGCCGTAGTTTTTATTTTTAGTTGTTATTGGGAAGGCGCTGCTGCCTATCTCCTGATTTGTTACCCTTTGTTACCTTAACGACATCCACGGGATGATATGTGCTAGTGAATATTCTTACACCGCCACTACACGGTAAATTAAATTAAACCTATTTACTCCAAAATAACCATTACTGTTATAATGTATGTACTGCTGTCGCTTAAATAAATAAATATTGAAACAAATTAATCCACTTCTTGATTTAACCCGCGTAATGGAATTGTCGACGTCACGTTACAGAAACAACGCAACAACGTTGTACCTAATTCGTCATTCAATTATTAATTTACATTCATAAAATCACGTACATTTGCGAAGCCGTCGGCAACAGATTGTTGGGAAATTATGAATAATGACTACATATTAATTTTAAGATTATATATTTAGTACTTAATATTATATAAATAATTTATTAAAATTTACTTTTACTAGATGGTAATTTGTAGCCCCTTTTTTCTCATATACTTTTAAAAGATCGTAGAACTCCCATGCTTATATACTTTAATAGGTGCTAGGACATCTTTAATATATATAGTATATCTTATGTATTTCTACCGCTAAATTAATAGCAGTGCTTGCACTATTATACATTAATATTATTCTATTTAAGTACAAATATAATAATTGAGTACCTAATTGAAAACAAACGTGTAATATGAATGTTATATAATATACCAGGGCGGCTGAAAATTTCGAAGCTTAGGGTACTTTACGACGTCTTTAAGCTTGTTACTCATGTCACTAGTTGCAACACTCAGTAGTATTATAAAACTAATCACTAATTAAGTTTACACACGTACCGTTCCCGTACGGTGAGTGCCGTCCCGCCTCCGTTAGCGCTGCAGCCTTCGTGCGGTTGCGTTAGCTGTCCGCACTCACCGTCCCCGTACAGTGAGTGCCTTCCCTTACCGCCTTCGCTAGCGCCGCCGCCCCCGTGCGGTTGTGTTAGCAGACCGTGCACGCCGTCCCCGTACGGTGAGTGCATTCTCGCTCATGCGACTCCCACATCTCCACTTCTCTAGCACCGCCGCCCCGTGTGGCTGTGTTGGTTGACCCGCGCTCCCGTCCACGTACGGTTGTGCCTCGCGCCCCCCTTACCTAAGGAGAGTCGCTTCCGATGCGGCACTTCAAAGTGAGTCCCACATAACCACGCAGCCGGCTGCGTGGTATGCTATGAGCATTCACCATCTCCCTCCCCCGCTTCCGGAAGGTAGCCTTACTTTGGGCGCAAAAAAAAAGTTTAGTTTGCAGTTAAATTATTTATTGAACAACAAACATACTATATCAGCCGAATCTGGAAATTCTCGGAATTTCGAACACCGCGCCGTGATAACATTCATCGTAAAGAAGGGAAATATACAGAAAGCCATTTTTGAAGAGATGTCATAGGTTCTTCAGGATTTTGCGCCTTCGCATACGATGGTGAAAGAATGAGCCCGTATATTTCAACAAGGACGATAGAGCTGTGAATATGACCCTCGCCCGGGTCCTCCTGTCGTGATACTGACCGAAGAAAACGTCCGAAATGTCGAAAAATCGTCTGGCCGAATTAGAATATAATAGAATTAAATTGTGACAGATTGCTGAAGAACTGCAGATAAGCAAATAATGAGTTGGAGAAATTTTACATGAACATTTGAATATGAGAAAAATTAGCGCGCGCTGGGTATCGAAAACTATCAACAGCTCAACAATCAACGTCGTAACAAGCGGGCACACACTCCACCTGATGATAAGCGAATAATGACCCATAGACATCTACTTCTCGATAAAGAATCAAAATTTAAATGCGTTGTCACCTTTGAGGACTAAGATCGAATACGAAATACAGCATTACTCTGCTGTTTAGACGCAGGTAATCTGTGAGAGCGCGGTCCTGTGGGAGCGCTTATGTCGCGATACAAGCAAAACATATCGAAGCCTGAATCACACATTCAAAGTTCCGAAGTACTGCGGTATATACAGAATAGCTCCAAACAATCGGTTGTAGGCCACTCCCCGGACCGATCACCTTGCCTAGCGGGAGATCTACCCTTGTCATTCCTCGGCCAAAGTCCTACCCCGGTGGAGCCGGCCTGATTGTGCAAACCAACCCAGTCATAATACAGCTGCAGCGTGGCTAGAGCACGTAGTTAAAATTGTTGCAATATCAAGTACTCCCCAACTTAATTTTTCACTTAATGCTAGAAACACTGAAAAATCTTAAAAAAATGACTTTAAAAAAGTAAAAGCTGTAAGTAAAAAAACTAAAGGGAATAATTTCCACATATTAGCTATAAAAGTCAGCGCATATTCGTAGTTTATAGAAGAATCATAGGAATATATATTTAAACTTAGAATAATTATACAATATATATTTAGACGTCTCTGTAGTACAGTGGCTAAGCATACGGTCGTAGCACTGCAATGCCACGGATTTGAATCCCGCACGGAGTACGTAACTGGCTGTTTGTCTTTGTGTAGATTATGTATTTAAAAGTCTCTAAGATACATGAGAACATTCTACTTTCACGTTTTTTAAAAACCAGTTAGTAATACGTATACCTTCAAAGTAGTAGTCAAATTTATAGTAGACTCGACTAGTCGAGTTACGTTAAAAATTTATACGTTGTAGAGCCGTGCTATTATATTATGGTTGTAGCACGAATGAGTCAGCTCGACCGGGGATGAACAGTGTTTCGTATGGTGTATATAGAGAACGAGAGACCCTATTTATTAGATGGAATAGAATATTTTTTATTGTGATGTGATTCTTATTGAAAGTCATTATTTACTTTACGTTTGAAAAACAAACCTCTGTGCTGGGAAGAATGAGCAAGAAACCCAACGGGACTTTTTTTAAGTTAATCTTACATGAAAGGCTGTACAAGCTATTTACAAAAATTATTTTATTTTAGAAACAGATTGGGTGCTGGAAACGAGTTATTAAATCTTAGTTCTCAGAGTTGACAACGCATCTACGTTTTGGTTCTTAATCGCGGGTAGATGTAGAAGTCTATCGGCCGCAATATCCACCTTATTTTTAAAAAAGTTTTTTTAAACTACTTTTCTGACTGTTAAATAATTTCAATATTTAATAAAATATTACAAAAATACGTGTTTAAGTAAGTTTTTATTGAATAGGTGTTCTCAAGCCAAACACTCAATATTTAAGATAATTTTATTCCTGCAATTTTTTTGGTTTAAACGGCCATTTTGAAGACCCCAACTTCCGAATGGAATGGTGGCTTCAATGATTGGTTCCATCGTATGGAAAAATGTGTCAAATTTCGCGGAGAATACTTCGAAAAGCAATAAATACATTTTTAAATAGTAATGTTGTGTCACTTCCTTGACTCCCGAAATTTTCAGTACCGCCCTCGTATACAATATTTTCTTTAAATATTTCATTATTTATTAAGCAGAGTACATTTAAGCGTCATTATTTAAATACAGCGTTCATAAAGCGTTTTTAAAATATAATTCGCTTTTTTTGTTGTCTGTTAATTTTGTGAATTTTTTTCTCTTCAATTTCAAAGGTTAGCAAAAGAAACATCAGAATTCTTTTTTACTATCAGTGCTTGACTACTAGCTTACCTGAGATTATTCTTAAATAGAATAAGGGTGATAAATGAGCACAGAGACACCTGATGGTGAGTGGATGCTGTGGTCCATATACATCCACAAATATTTTCAATTAAGAATCAAAATGCAGATGCATTGACCACCTGAGGACTTAGTTGGAATGCCTCATTTCCAGTAAGAAGGGTGTTCGGTGGTCTACACTCACCATACGAAACAAATGCATTTCAAGCTGGTTAATTTAGCTGCTATTTCAAGCTGGTTTTCTGTGAGAGCATGGCCCTAAATCAGCCGAGCCGACCCATTCGTGCTACAATCATAATATAGCTACAGCGTGGCTCTACCACGTATAAAGGTTTTTAAACGTGATAAAGCAATGCTGCAGCTATATTAGTAGTATAGTTGTAGCACGAATGGGTCGGATCGACCGGGGAAGGACCGCGCTCTCACAGAATACCAGCGTAAAATAGCAGCTTAACACTGCTTTGTTTCGTATGGTGAGTGCAGAGAACCGGATACCCATTTTACTGGAAAAGAGGCATTCCATCTTAGCCCTCACGGGTGACAACGCATCTGCATTTTGATTCGCAAACGAGGATAAATGTAGATGTCTATGGGCCATAGCAACCACTTACCATCAGGTGGACTGTGTGCTCGTTTGTCACCCTATTCTATAAAAAAAAGTATATGCTAAGTAGTCTGTGATGATTCAACTGAAGACGTTAAAAATTATAAAGCTTTATGACTTTTCTTTAGCGCACTCCTTTATAACTTTTAACTGAAGAACTTATTTTAATGTTTGCTTACTAAGACCGTAATGACTGGCAAATTATTTCTCTCCTTTGCTGTGCACATTTTGATGACGAAGCAAGCCGTTGGTTTTGAATGCGCGGTACGAATGTCAAAAACAATTTAGTGAAGACCGGCTGAGCATTTCGTCTTGCGGTCAGATGATAAGCCACAACTAAATTATCAGATTTAATTTAACAATTAATCATGCTTGTTGAATAGTTTCCATGCTGACGTTTGATAGAACATTCATATTTCAAGGAAGATACAAAGTGCGTAAAAATGACTAGTTTGACTGAGTTTGAAATATGAAAAGTATTTATTCTTAGAAGGGGAGAGGTCTTCAGAATAAATATTATATGTAATTTGTCTGGTCACCGACAAACATTACCGTCAGACGTGCTTATATGAAATTCAAATAAACATGAGTTCTGAAATATAAACGCGGTATTCACTCACACAATCATAGATTATCTCCGAGGTTAATGTAGGGATTGAAAAAATAATTACGAAGATAATATTAATTTATACCTCGTATACGAATATATTTTTAACTATTACATAAAAGCGAATTATATCGATAGATTTTTTTAAGTTTTACGGAAATACCTAACTTATAATTCTTACTCATAACAAGAAACGTTGAAAAATAATTGTTGCCTGACTATATCGTAAACTTTCTTGGAACGCCACTCTACCCTTTTGTTTTCTACCGACTTCAAAAAGGAGCAGGTACTCAATTCGATTGTATGTTTTTTTTTATGCCTGAACCCTTATTACTAGGTGAACTGATTTCGATGATTCTTTTATTACTTGAAAGCTGGTGCTTCACATGTGATCCCATATATATTTGATCAAGGTCTGACCAATAGTTTTTGAGTTATTTTTAATAATTTATATTGAAGTCGGTTCTAGAAAATTTTAGTTTTAAATTATCTCATCTACATGTGAGAGCTTTGTAATGGTTATTATATAAATGTATAATACAGTTTGATTGTGAATAATGGATTGTTTTCCTAAATAAAAAAGTATCTTATATAAAATAATATAACCGATAATTTTCTGACGTGTAATGAGGGCGTATAAGAGTTCATCACTCCTATCCATCGTTTATTGGTAAGAAATGGAATGATTAGATATGGCAAACCTCAGAAGAAACTCATGGCTTCCAAGTGATTGTTCTATAACCATCTCGTGTACGCCAACCGTAAAATATTTATAGCGTTGAGTAAATATCGATAACGTCCAGACGTTATGTGATACTACGCTATTCTACTTGGAGAGTTTGACTATACAGACGTCCGGCATATTATGCGAGACATTTAGTATTACGATGCCGATCTGCCTGCCCTTTATTGAGAGCAGCCCAAAGCCAGCGGTAGACTGTTGCGTTCTGGTAAAGAAAAACTTATTTGAATTATCATATATTTTAAGTTAATATAATAACAATGTCCTCCAGATCCAAATCGGTCGCGGCGGCCATTCTCAACGAAGTCTAGGGACAAGATTAAACTGGTCGTGTGTGTGCGTGAACACTTGTGCACTCTCTATTTCCTCGCCCTCATAGTCTGATGGGACGGCTACCCGACATGAACGGAGAAAGATCGAGTTTTAACCAAACAACGACCAACGGCTTTACAATGTTTCCGAGGCACGAGAGTAAAACACCGGGCTGCTACTAAAAATCTCTTGAGAGAAAAACTCATCAGGTTCGTCAGTTGACGAAGTTGGACGTAATTGGACATTTGTCCCAGTTAACATACTCGCCCACAAATTTTTAGAGATTAAACATTATTATCTATACGTGTTGTCGGGGAATAGAAATGTATAAGGGTATGCACGTTTTTAGTAAACAAAACTAACATGAACACTAACGAGCAGAGAATAGACAAATGAATTACCAGCTAACGTGTGGTACAAACATAAGATAAGCAGATGTCAGAATCATTTTATCTTTCTGTATAATCCTGTAAACCTATTTAAAAAACTGAAATGATATAAGTACAAGCTTACAGCCTAACTGATGGTAAGTAGCTACTACAATCTATAGACTCCTGCAGCCAACTTCGAACCAAGAAGGCTACATATGCGTTGTCACCTCTGAGGACTAAGTCGGAATGCCTAACAGCCTGTGAATATACTGGCTCTCTTTACTCTTCAAACCAGAACACAGAGTTTCAAGTACTGCTATTTTGCAGAAATAGTTACGAGGGTGGCACCTATTTAGATGGAATCATAAAGGCATCCAGCCTCTTCCGTTAGTCTCTTAATCATCACACTTTTCAAGCGGAATTACAAACGTAGTACCAGACGTCTCGCACCTATGACGCTGCTACCCGTCGCGAGTATTTTACGTCTGAAGTAAACGAGATGTATAGACCAGCAGCTATCGGAAAATACAACATTTTAAT
This sequence comes from Parnassius mnemosyne, assembly GCA_963668995.1. Classification (NCBI taxonomy): domain Eukaryota; kingdom Metazoa; phylum Arthropoda; class Insecta; order Lepidoptera; family Papilionidae; genus Parnassius; species Parnassius mnemosyne. Next base: position 58,838,403 of record CAVLGL010000126.1, read on the forward strand.
GGAATTTACCGTAGTAACCACTTATATTACTACACGGAATAATAAAATTGAAACCTTACCGTACACGTGTTCCAAAATGTTTTGCTTTTAACTTTGATTTAATACGTACAAAGTACTATAAAATTTACCTGAACTTGATTGTTTGCACACGCGTGAGAACCCCGTGGATGGTGGCTCAAACTTACATAATCTGTGCCATAAAACAGTACTCGGTGCCACCGACAATGCGGCCCGCGCTATCGCACAGATTTCTTTCGCAGTTTTGTTTCTGTTCTATGTTTGGTGTGTAGTACATAGTACATAATACTTCAATGTAATCTTAATTAAATCAATGAAAATATTTTACGTTACATAAGCTTGAATTTTTTCAATTACAAGTGTTACTATGGAACCTAAATTAGGTATGAAATGAAACTAAAGCGGGCAAGTGAGACATTACATCCCGTGTGCTTCGAGCACGTTGCAGATCTATCTTATAATTAATAATATGAAATCACGAAATGAAGGTAACTGTGGAAGTTCGTAGAGTCTTTCTTATGTTTTTTTTTATAGGATAAGAGTGACAAACGAGCACACAGTCCGCCTGATGGTAAGTGGTTGCTGTGGCCTATAGACATCTACATCTATCCTCGATTACGAATCAAAATGCAGATGCGCTGTCACCCGTGAGGACTAAGATGGAATGCCTCGTTTCCAGTAAAAAGGGTCTCTACACTCACCATACGATATTATTTTACGCTGGTATCTGTGAGAGCGTGGTCCTTCCCCGGTCGAGCCGACCCATTCGTGTTGGAATTATACCAGAAATATAGCTGCAGTATGGCTCTACCACATATAAAATGTGTAAAATGTGTTCTTCTTCCGTAAATAAATTCGGGTCACGGGCATCTTCTATTTTATTAAAGAATAAAGTTCATAAACGAACCAATTTTCTTCTTCAATCTTCTATTAAGAATCAAAATGCAGATACGTTGTCGCTGCTGAGGACTAAGATGGAATACCTTGTTTCCAGTAGTAAAGAGTCCATTTAGTCACCATTCGAAACACAGCAGCATCGAGCTACTACTTTACGCAGGTATTATGTGACAGCTTGGTCTTTCCACGGTCTAGCCGACCCAATCATGCTACAGCCATGATCTAGCTGCAGCATGGCTCTACCACGTACAATATGTAATAACGAATCGCAATAAAATATGTCTCACGTCTTCAATGTTAAAGTCAAAAATATCGTTGTGGTGATTGATCACATTACCTACCTATTTAGGTTGCATATAATATTATGCGATCATGAAATCGCTCTCGTGTTGTTTGCGTGTTTGTTTAAATTTGTGACATTTATGTGAAATGAGACATATTCAGCAGTATTGAATTACCGCCGTCCTATTTGCATCACTAGTAATCATATTATTAAAACAAAAATATATTAAAAAATGTTGTCCCTTTCTGGTTTTTTAAGTAAATTTTATAACATTATAGCCCACAGCTGAACTTAGGACTTCCTCATAGATTGACTCGTGCACATATTTGCTATAGTTGTCACGCTTGGCAGGCGTTTTGGTGTCCACAGTTTTTTTTTTATATCCATATTAAGTTGTAATCAGGAAGATGCTGCTGCCTGATTTAGTTAATTCTCTTACACCCCTACTACAGGCCCACCGGAAAATTATGTTTGTATATCTATTACTTGTTTACCGTGAGTGACCAAGCTATGCCTATTAGGTCCTACCAAAAGCAGTTTCCGAATAACTTACGTCAACTATTAAGATGTGTAACCCACGGCATATAATTCGATTATATACTCATCCATTATACAGTTACCCTTCCAGGTTATCAAAAGTCCACTACTGGAATATAGCCCTCTCCATTGATTGCCTGGTAGGATATTTGTCACAGTTCCCAAGCTTGGGAGGAGGATTGCCAAACAAAGTTCTTTAAATATTGTTGATATTATCTTCTGCTTCGTTTCCCCCTGTCGCCTCTGGCGACACCCATGGGACGATACGGGATAGTGGATGAATAGTGTATATCCCTACACCTTCACTAAACGGCCTATATTATCATAAACCACTGCTGAACATAGGTTTCTATCAAGGAATCTCACAAAATGCTGTGATGATCTGCTGATTGACGCTTGGCAGTTGGGTTGGCAACCGCAGTTTTTCTGTAATGCACACCTAAAACGCGAGGCATAAAGGTTGGGCTTTATCGTCAACTTGTCAAAGTCACGACACCCGCTCTTGATAAATCGGATTTACTTTGAGCTGTTATCAAGAAAATGTTGCTGCAATCTCGTATTTCAGTTTCCTCCTATCGTCACTATGACACCCAAGTATGATGTTGTGAAGTGGATTATCTTACGCTTCCTCTATATTATACCAATCCATGGTTCAAAAATGAAATCACCTATTTTATTTTATTAACTAAAAGGCACCCCTTCTAGCTGTTTCGACTAAGGAATCTAGTCACTAGGTACACTCTTTACCATCAAGTAATCTCGGCACATCATTTGATGAGGAAAGCTTGCGCATCGCCGTAGAAATTCGTCTAGGAGCGGCGATTTGTCAACCCCATCAGTGTCCCTATGGTAGCAGTGTCGACAAGTTTGGGCTCCACGGACTTTCATGTAAGAAAAGTGCTGGTAGGTTTTCATGTTATCCGAAGAGCTCTTGTCTCTATAAATGTTCCCTCGGTTTTAGAGCCTTGTGACTTTGAGACTTGTGACTTGTGAGAATTTAGAGACGATGGCAAGACACCTGACGGTATGACATTGGACCCTTGGGAGAGAGGTAGAATAGAATAGACTAGAATAATTTTTATTCAATATTGATTATTACATAACACTTATCGCAAGTATTTTTTTATTTACTACTGTTTTGAAAAATACCTCTGTCCTGGAAAGAAACATCAAGAAACCCAGCGGGACTTTTTTTTAAAACATAATTTCACTTAAAAATAATTTTGTTTATACAATTTTAAATGAATTTTCATAGAACCAGCATGGTGGCGATCACCTTATTCCCAGGGGTAATTTTCATTCATGTATTCCTTGATAACCCTTTTTGTACAGTTTTTCTTTAATAAAACTTTTAAACTTGTTTATTGACAAACTTTGAACATGTTCTGGGATTTTGTTGTAAAAGCGTATACATCGCCCCATAAATGAATTCCCTAGTATAGGATGCTACTTGCGTAGACACTCTGGCGGCCTCTCATCTCAAGGGTACCTCATTTAGAGCCGAGGCGAAATCAATGGCAGCTGAATTGAGTAAGTGGCGCAAATATGAGCCTCTGAGAGACGACTACATATTTGTGCTATTTGCTGTTGAGACTATGGGTCCGTGGGAATTGAACGTGCGGTGAAGTTCCTAAAGTAACTCCATCCGACGCTGGTTGTTGCTGCTGGTGATAAGTGTGCTGATTCTTTTCTCGCTCAAAGGCAGCCAGCGTTCTTGGTACGATACCGCGTGAAGTAGGACTGTATGATAATTAAGTTACTAGTTTTAGTTTTTGTTATTATAGTTTTTAATATTGTATATAATAAAATATTGTATATTATGTTTGTAAATAAAAACTTAAAGTCGATACTATATTATTTGTCTCTACGGTTTTTTCATAGAAGCTCCGATGAAATACATGTACCAAGGCATTACATCAGAGCTTTGGCGTTGTGCCTGCGGTCGAAGCAGGTGTTGACTGCCTTTAGCAATTTGCTCATAAATTATGGTTTCCAGACGTGAAAGTCAAATATCAACAGACCGGATCTCGTTGTGAGTTATATGTCAATTGTTCGGTTACACTGAACAAACTAACGTTATTTTAAGCAGAGACTAAAAAACCATGCGTGGGTACGATACGATCAGTACACTATCAGTTTCCATTAATTTGCAGTGTCAATGAATTTAGTTTTGAGTCAGTATCATCGCTTGATTGCCAAATATATAAGACTAAGAAGTTCCTCATCTATCACCCCATATTTGATCACGTGGGTGTCGCAACATGTGACATAAATAAGATATGTCAAAAATCATATGACTTCCGATAGATGTCGTTAAAATTATCCCGTGGAGACGTGAAATAACCAAACCGGCGACGTGCAGTAGCGTTACAGGTCTGGCATTACAGTCGTCAAACTACCGATCAAATATAAGACAAAGTAAATAGCATGCTAAATTATTTAATTTTAATAAATTTATACTTATTATACATACTAATATTATAAATCCGAGAGGTTGTGCGTGTGTGCGTTTGTGTGTGTTACCTCTTCACGCTCAAAAGGCTTGACGAATTTGGATGAAATTTGGTACACAGATAGAATATAACCTGGAATAACACATAGGATACTTTTTATGGCGGTAAAATAACTTATTTCCACGGGAAAACGCGAAAACTTTATTATTATGTCGCGGGTGAAACCGCGGGGCGGAAAGCTTGTACGAATATAAAAGAATAATATCAAAATCGTCACGTTTACTAATTTGTTTTTATAAATCTTTATTTTTTTAACCATATAAGTTACAAAGGGCAGACTTGATGCCAGTGATCATTTTCTATCTGTTAACTCATAGCGTGATAAAGAAATTGTGGTGTCTCCAATATTTGCAAATAACTGATGTGTTGTAAGTAAATTCATTGCGTTATTTCGTCTCGTGAGTGTTGTAAGAGGTAACTATGGAAAACGTCGAATATCGATCTCATGGCTTCCGCTGTCTATACAAACAACACAAATAACCTAATGCATATTCCACATAGGTATTATCATTTTAGTGAGTGTGTATTCTTTAAATAAGTTGAGCATGGTTTTGGCATCACCGAAATGAACACAGTGTATATCCACTTTTTTATTGGTCTAAAGTTGCCACTAGATGAACATTAAATTTCCTTAATTGACTTTAACGAAAGCAACCGTACAAGATAAGGTGGATTCTTTGTGCTTGGTTCTCGTTTAACCGATCATGCGGGTAGATCTGTCTATGTCTTTGCTTTGGCATATGGTCTAACACTTCCTCACATTCGCCTACGCGGATCCCAGATGTGGAAGACCATGTACCTTACCTGTTGGACCTTCTGCTGACCTCTCATCCGGACGGATATCAGGTCTCCGTCGATGCCCCTCTGGGCTCTTCGGACCATTGTATGATCCAGAGTACGGTACCACTCACGCTCCAATCGCAGTTGCGATATGCAGCTTGCCGCCGTGTTTGGCACTATAGGTCAGCTGATTGGGACGGGATGCGGTCTTTTTTGCATCGTACCCTTGGGGGTTTGCTTCTCGCCGGAAGATCCCAGCGTTGTTGCCGATTCTGTTGCTGATGTGGTGCTTCAGGGTATGGAAATTTTTATTCCATCCTCTGTGGTGCCCATCGGAGGCAGATCCTAGCCATGGTTTGGTCGCTCCTGTAAAATAGCATCACGCTATAAGCAGGAGTGCTACCGGGCCTGGGCTGACGCATCAACGTCTCGGGATGTAAACACTAGCGCACTTAAAAAGAAGTATAATTCCGCCTCCAGGTGCTTCCAAAGCGTCATTGCCAAGGCAAGCTTTGAGCACATCGGCAGAATTGGCGAGAAGCTAGTTCGCCTTCCTTCGGGAACCCGTGCATTATGATCTCTCGCCAAGGCTCTCCAAGGGAACTTCTGTCAGCCATCTCTTTCATCTCTACACAGGGAGGACGACTCACTGGTCCATGCCGCAAAGGAGAAAGCCGATCTGTTGAGCTCTCTTTTTGCGTCCAACTCGACTCTAGATGACGGGGGGAACACACCGCCGATCATCCCGCGATGTGAGTGCTCCATGCCGGATGTTCGGTTTACACAGCGCTCGGTTCGCAAAGCACTCTTCTCCCTGGACGTCAGCAAGTCGAGTGGGCCTGATGGAGTCCCTCCCATTGTGCTGAAGACGTGTGCTCCGGAGTTGGCACCGGTTTTAACGCGTCTTTTCCGATACGCCTACTCCCAAGGCGTAGTCCCGAATTCATCACCCGATCCCTAAAAAAGGCGACCGCTCAGACTCAACCAACTACAGGCCTATTGCCAACACCTCCTTGTTCTCCAAAATAATGGAATCCATTATAAACTGCCAGCTCATAAGGAACTTGAAGATCACCAGCTGATTAGTGACCGCCAGTACGGTTTTCGTCGAGGTCGATTAGCTGGTGATCTTCTAGTCTATCTGACTTATAGATGGGCGGAGGCAATAGAGTCCAAGGGAGAGGCATTGGCCGTTAGTTTGGACATAGCGACGGCCTTCGATCGGGTCTGGCACAAAGCGCTTCTTTCGAAGATTCCTTCCTATGGGCTTCCCGAGAAATTGTGCAAATGGATCACAGTTTCCTTGCTGATCAAAGCATCAAGGTCGTAGTAGACGGTGCATGCTCTGATTTCAAGCCTATCAACGCTGGTGTTCCACAAGGCTGCGTGCTATCACCAACGCTGTTTCTCCTGCATATCAATGATATGTTGCTAACTAGTAGCATTCATTGCTATGCAGACGACAGCACTGGTGATGCCTTATACATATACCGGCCGTGCCAATATTTCTCGGGAAAACGTCGCTGAGTACCGGGACAAACATGTGTTTGAAGTCGAGTCTTTGCTTAACAAAGTCTCGGATTGGGGCCGACTAAATCTAGTCCAGTTCAATTTCCAGAAGACACAAGTTTGCGCGTTTACCGCTAGAAAGAACCCTTTTGTCGTATCTCCTCAGTTTATAGGCACTCCCCTTGCTGCCTCAGCTAGTATCGGAATCTTTGGCGTCGACATGTCGAATAGTGTGCAGTTTCGTGGTCACTTGGAAGGGAAGGCTAAATTGGCCTCTAAAAAGCTTGGCGTGCTCAGCAGAGCGAGACAGTATTTCATGCCGGCACATCTATTGCAACTTTACAAAGCGCAAGTTCGGCCCCACATGGAATACTGTTCTCTGGGCCGGGGCACCCCAGTGCCAGCTCCTTCCACTTGACCGCATCCAGCGCAGAGCGGTTCGAATCGTCGACGACCGAGTTCTTTCTGATCGGCTCGATACACTGGCACTGCGTAGAGATGTTGCATCTCTTTGCGTATTTTATCGCATCTATCACGGGGAGTGCTCTGAGGAATTGTTCGGACTAATTCCAGCCGCTCAATTTCACCATCGCACATCGCGACAAAACTCGCGTTAACATCCATACCATCTGGATGATTGGCGGTCCACCACTGTGCGATTTAGAAGAAGTTTTCTGCCTCGCACAACTTCCTTGTGGAATCAATTACCACCAGCGAATTTTCCGGACCGATACGACTTAGGAACCTTCAAGAAAAAAGCTTACACCTTTCTAAAAGGGCGGCAACGCATCTGCAATTCCCCTGGTGTTGCGGTTGTTCATGGGTGGCGGTAGTCACTTACCATCAGGTGAGCCGCATGCTCGTTTGCCCCCTCTTCTATAAAAAAAAAATGCCGGTAGTTGTTGGGAGCACTAAGCTCGAAGTTGTTGACGAGTATGTTTACCTGGGACAAATAGTCCGACTAGGTAAGTCCAACTTCGACCGAGAGGTCAATCGACAGATTCAACTCGGCAGGGCAGCGTTCGGGAAACTACGACACATCTTCTCGTCAGACATACCTCAAAACCTTAAAAAGAAATTGTACAACCAGTGCGTGTTGCCAGTGATGACTTACGGATCTGAGACGTGGTCCTTCACTGCTGGCCGTATGAGGAAGCTCAAGGTCGCTCAGCGAGCTATGGAGAGGGCTATGCTCGGGGTTTCTCCGCGTGATAAACCCATTAACCCTTAGAAATGAGTATATCCGCAGTAGAACCAGAGTAAACGACATAGCCCAAAGGATTAGTAAGCTGAAGTGGTAGTTTGCCGGCCATATAGCTCGAAGAACAGACAAGCGATGGGGAAGAAAGGTTCTTGAGTGGCAGCCTCGTACCGGTTGGCGAAGTGTAGGGCGACCCCCCACGAGATGGAGTGACGACCTGGTGAGACATGCAGGAAGTCGATGGATGCAGGTGGCTCAGGACCGTGCTTTGTGGCATTTCTTTGGGGAGGTCTATGTTCAGCAGTGGACTTATGGAAGGCTGTAATGATGATGATGAAATTTAACAATAATTTATCTTTCTGACAATATGCTTTTTTATTATTTATATGTATAATATGATTGCTAGATACAATTTCATGTGACAAAACGTTGGAGTCTTAATATTTAGGCCCCAGCAAAACATAATTGCGCGTTTCGCGCTTAAGGCATGCAATAGTTCATCATTTTTCTGTTCCCTAACTAATTTATGTTATTCTCCAAATTCTCCAAAAATTATTATACTGAATTTTAAATTAATCTTACACAATTAAAGACAGAAATGTGCGTGTCGGTAATACATGTAAAAAAAGGTTATGTGTTGATTAGTTGGTTGTTTTAAGTGCGACTTCTGATAGTGGGGTTCCGGGTTAGAATCTCCAGTCTGGTCAAAATCAGTTATTGGCTTGTTTCTGTCAAAAAATTCTCGAAAGCAGCTTGAACTCAGGAAGTTGGGCGAAATTCGCTCTGAAGGACACTAAAAAGTTACACATTGTAAAAAATATAAAAAATGCACATATATATTAAAATATAGGAATTTTACAAAGGAGTATATCGCAACACAAGTAATAAATAACAGAAATGAACAGTCAGCAATAGTACATGCACAGCACAGCACATGCTAGTTAGACGTCCAAAAAGGTCCGAAATTACTCGACTCAAAAGAGTCAGTAATTCTTTCATTGGGCAATGTATAAACTTTTATAACAAACTCCCAAAAAATATGCAGGGCCTATCTATAAAAATTTTAATATGGGTTATTATATTACTAAAGAGTACATGATTTATAATAACTCCTGGCAATGAGGTGATCGCTATCATTTTATTTCTAAATGTTTTGATACTTAATTGTATAAAATATTATATTGTGAGTTTATGTTTAAAAACAATATCCCCGTTGGGTTTTTTGCTGGTTCTTCCCAGGACGGAGGTTATTTCCGCAACATCATCTCAAAATTTTAGGCTTCATCACCACTTAACATCATGTAAGAATATAGGTATAAAAACAGTCGTAAATCTTAACAGAAGCCAAAAAAAGCTGATTTTCAATAAGTATTCTTGTAATAAATATTGAATAAAAATGATCGTATTCTATTCTATTTCTGCATTTACTTATCATTTTGACTAAGACTTACAACTATTCAAGATATTTGTAAAGCTTTCAGTCGATTTATGACATGAAATACTTTCATTACTCAGAATGAAAAAGACTTACAAAAGATGTTTTCGTATGAAAACGCAATTCAGACGTCTTTGCTCTACAAAGATGTTTAGTTTTCAAAGATTTAAAATCCGGGACGAGTGGGTCGGCTTGACTTAAGTAGGACTAGGCATTCACAATAATAGCAGCTTAATGCTGCTGTGTTTCGTATGGTGAGCTTATAGAGCCGGATATACTTTTTACTAGAAACGAGGCATTTTTATCTTAGTCCTCAGGGGTGACAACGCATCTGCATTTTGATTCTTAATTGAAAATAAATATAGTGTCTATGGGCCACAGCATCCACTTACCATTAGGTAGATTGTGTGCTCATTTGTCACCCTTATTAATTAAAAAAATATTTTAGCGTTATTAACATTAACGGCTTTCATGCTATCTAACAGATTACCTTATTTGATACAGTAATTAACGAAGTAATAACCGAACTTACAGATAGCTGCTGAAAAAAAAGTGTTGCTCTCGGTCAGAGAAAAAATGGCATCGGCTTTCACTACCCATTCCATCTTAGTCCTCAAGCATTCACTTTCCATCAGTTGTTTTATCCAATCTTCCAATGTTTATGTACTTATAACATAGGTCCTTGTACAATGTTTTGTCATAGCAAACGCATTTTACAATAGTATAATCAAAATGTTTATAAGTTTCACAATTATAAGGTTATTGAACTTCTTCTATTTACCACACTATTAATTTTTTTTATTATGTGCCATCAATTATGACCAGGATATTGCAATAATATCCAAGACAGGCTTGAATGTAATGTCGCACGATAATCAATAACTTATGTTTAAACACCTTTATTAGAATCTATTCAATTCCACGTCCGGAAATATAATAGCAACATTTTCCACGAGCGATTTGGACGTCAATTTTAATTATAGGACAATACGACTGACGGATAGACTATTTAACGAGGCTGATTACTAAGTATTTGTGCCTCGGGCTGGAGTTTGCGTGTATGTCAGAGAGGACATCTGTTCTCGACGCCTCGGCAGTCTTGAAGGTTCGGACCTGTCCATCCTTTGGCTACGCGTAGACAGCGACGACCATCCGCGCGTCTACGGGTGCCTCTATAGGTCCCATAGCGGTAATGCCGAAACAGACCGACTCATCGACCACGTCCAAATGGCTACAGATTCCTTGCTACAACAGGTCCCATCCGCAGAGATCGTGATCCTTGGCGATTTTAACGCCCACCATGCAGAATGGCTCGGTTCACGTTTAACCGATCATGCGGGGAGATCTGTTTATGACTTTGCTTTGGCATATGGTCTGACACAACTGGTTACTTCGCCTACGCGGATTCCAGATGTGGAGGATCATACACCTTCCCTGTTGGACCTTCTGCTGACCTCTCATCCGGACGGATATCAGGTTTCCGTCGATGCCCCTCTCGGCTCTTCGGACCATTGTCTGATCCGGAGTATGGTGCCACTCACGCTCCCTTCGCGGTTGCGTTCTGCAGGTTGCCGCCGTGTTTGGCATTACAGGTCGGCAGATTGGGACGGAATGCGGTCTTTCTTTGCATCCTACCCATGGGGGCGGGTTTGCTTCTCGCCGGATGATCCCAGCGCTGTTGCTGACTCTGTCACTGATGTGGTGCTACAGGGAATGGAACTATTTATTCCATCATCTGTGGTACCCATCGGAGGCAGATCTCAGCCTTGGTTTGGTCGCTCCTGTAAGACTGCATTGCGCAGAAAGCAGGAGTGTTATCAAGCCTGGGCTGCGGCTTCGGTGACTCGGGATGTAAACACCAGCACACTTAAAAAGAAGTATAACTTCGCCTCCAGGTCCTTCAAAAGAGTTATTGCCAAGGCAAAGTCAGAGCACATAGGCAGAATTGGCGAGAAACTAGTTCGCCTTCCTTCGGGAACCCGTGCATTCTGGTCTCTCGCCAAGGCTGTCCAAGGGAATTTCTGTAAGCCATCACTACCATCTCTGCACAGGGAGGACGACTCACTGGCCCACGACGCAAAAGAGAAGGCCGACCTTTTAGGCTCCCTTTTTGCGTCCAACTCGACTGTTGATGACGGGGGGAACACACCGCCGAACATCCCGCGGTGTGAGTGCTCTATGCCGGATGTGCTATTCTCACAGCGCTTGGTTCGCAGAGCACTCCTCTCCCTTGACATCCACAAGTCGAGTGGGCCTGATGGAATCCCCCCAATTGTGCTGAGGACGTGTGCTCCGGAGTTGGCACCGGTTCTAACGCGTCTTTTCCGGTACTCCTACTCCCATGGCGTTGTCCCGAACTCATGGAAGACAGCTTTTGTCCACCCGATCCCTAAAAAAGGCGACCGCTCAGACCCGTCCAACTATAGGTCTATCGCGATCACCTCCTTGTTCTCCAAAATAATGGAATCCATTATTAACTGCCAGCTCATCCGGTACCTTGAGGATCACCAGCTGATCAGTGACCGCCAATACGGTTTTCGTCGGGGTCGATCAGCTGGTGATCTTCTAGTCTACCTGACCCATAGATGGGCGGAGGCAGTAGAGTCCAAGGGGGAGGCGTTGGCCGTTAGTCTGGACATTGCGAAGGCCTTCGATCGGGTTTGGCACAAAGCGCTTCTTTCGAAGCTCCCTTCCTATGGGCTTCCCGAGAAATTGTGCAATTGGATCACCAGCTTCCTTGCAGATCGGAGCATCAAGGTCGTTGTAGACGGTGCATGTTCTGACTACAAGCCTATTAACGCTGGTGTTCCACAAGGCTGTGTGCTATCACCAACGCTGTTTCTTCTGCATATCAATGATATGTTGCTAACTGGTAACATTCATTGCTATGCGGATGACAGCACTGGTGATGCTCTATACACCGGCCGGGCCAATATTTCTCGGGAAAACGTCGCCGAGTACCGGAACAAACTTGTGTCTGAAGTCGAGTCTTTGCTGGACAAAGTCTCGGATTAGAATAGAATAGAATAGAATGATTTTTATTCAATATGGATTATTACATAATACTTATTGAAAGTCATTATTTTATTTACCATATTTTTTTTTATATTTTTAGATTGGGGGCGACTAAATCTAGTCCAGTTTAATCCTCAGAAGACACAAGTTTGCGCGTTTACCGCTAAAAAGAACCCCTTTGTCGTATCTCCTCAGTTTCAAGGCACTCCCCTTCTTGCCTCAGCCAGTATCGGTATCCTCGGAATCAACATATCGAGTGACGTGCAGTTTCGTGGTCACTTGGAAGAGAAGGCCAAATTGGCCTCTAAAAAGCTTGGCGTGCTCAGCAGAGCGGGACAGTATTTCATGCCGGCACACCGCCTGCAACTTTACAAGGCGCAGGTTCGGCCTCACATGGAATACTGTTCCCATCTCTGGGCAGGGGCTCCCCAGTGCCAGCTCCTTCCACTTGACCGCATCCAGCGCAGAGCGGCTCGAATCGTCGACGACCGAGCCCTTTCCGATCGGCTCGATTCATTGGCACTGCGAAGAGATGTTGCATCTCTTTGCATTTTCTTTCGCATCTACCATGGGGAGTGCTCTGAGGAATTGTTCGGATTAATCCCAGCCGCCAAGTTTCATAAACGCACATCGCGGCAGAACTCCCGATACCATCCACACCATCTGGATGATTGGCGGTCCACCACTGTGCGATTTAGAAGATGTTTTCTTCCTCGCACGACTTCCTTGTGGAATCGATTACCATCAGCGATTTTTCCGGACCGATACGACTTAGGGACCTTCAAGAAAAGAGCCTACTCCTTTTTAAAAGGCCGGCAACGCATCTGCAATTCCCCTGGTGTTGCGGTTGTTCATGGGCGGCGGTAGTCACTTACCATCAGGTGAGCCGCATGCTCGTTTGCCCACTCTCCTATAAAAAAAAAAAAAAAAAGTAGCCTCTTCTTCCTCTTTGAAGTATAAAATTAGCTTCTATTATTTCTCTCTATCAATCAATCACTCGACTACAAGCCTCGATTAATAAATATGACAACGGAGCCATGCGAATGCGAAGTATCTTGTGAACTGAAATGGCTTCGCTAAAATTTCGAAAGCTATATTAAGCCAATATTTTTAACCATTTTGACTCAATTCCGAGAAGAAAATAAAAGAATTAATTGAAAAAAATTGAAACCGGTCAAGTGCTTTTAAAGTACAGCCACTTTTCGGTGTACCTACAATTTACAAGGAATTCGTGCCACATACATACTCGTAGTAGTAATGATAAAATATGATCAGTAAAAAGTTAATTTAAGCTACCTAACTTTGTCAGATGTAATTTATCCATTGCTTTAGTTTTAATGAGTTTTTTTTCGTGGAAGGGGAGATCTCCCTCCGTTCAGGCTTTCATCCCCGGGAGCAGCCACCACTCCATGTAGTATACGGATCTGTTTTGTATATACCGGAGTAGGTCCAGAATTTCAATAGCGTTACTTAGGCTTCGGTTTGACTCACTTGTTGCGCCACGATATCGTGGCCACATAACTCCCTTGTCAGACTGAAAGTCGTAGGTACACTCCAGTTGACGGTGTATTCTGAATGTTGGTGAGTAATACTGCTGTGAGCGCAAGGACAAGTGATGACGGTACGAACGATATGCCGGTGTGACTCCCAGTACCACTGCGCTCGTAATGCATACCGAATGAAGACTCGGAGCAAGTGTCAGAGATCTAATAAATCTACGGTGAGTCGAAATGAAGACAAGTTGGACATAATTTTAAATTATTTTATTGAGCATACAGCTCACCTGATTGAAAGTCACTACCACCGCACATGTACAGCTGCAACACTAGGGAAATAGCAGATGCGTTGCCTGCTTTTTAAAAAAGGAATAGACTCTTGAATGTTTCTAAAACGTATAGGTCTGGAGAAATCGCTGTTGGTAGTAGTCGATTCCACAAGAAAAATGTGCGAGGAAGAAAACTTCTTGTTAATTGCACAGTGGTGGACTGCAAATCATTCTCATAATGTGGATGATGTCGCGAGTTTTGTCACGAAAAGCTACCCTACTATTATTAGTCCTACGATACTGAGCTGTCTGCATCCATCTATGACTATACATGATTCAAACATTTCAAAATAATATGATAAAAGGAAAATTTTAAGTATAAGATTGTTCCGTCACGACCCCCTTTCTATGCGAGATGGAATAATATCCATCTCCCTCGCACTTTTTTTATATTGCTATAAAAGAAATATTATTTTAAATGACGCTTATTGGTATTTGTTAATCAATAGTATAATACGTTTATCTATAATAATATACTACGAAAAGAACTTCGTTCAAACTGACTGTTCCACGACACTCACGCATGTTTTTTATTAAGCCATTATACGAACAAAAATGCCACATACAAAGCTTCCATAAACTGTAAAATAACAATAACACTATAAGAGATAAGTCAATTTCATTTTACGACGGCTATAGAACATAACGATCCGTGTCTGATAGTGCTTATATTGAGTAGAACTTGCACAAATAAGATTTTTGAACCCAAAAGGAAGTTCGTGTAGCTAGCGTAATAAACTTGAACGGGTGATAAAAACTAATTCATAACAATCGTTTTGAAATTGAATGAAATGCAACGGTTGGTAAATTAACAATACTTTTATTCTTACCTAAACTGTGAAGCTAATTTTCTCCTTTCCAATTTAAGTTTTTTTTTTAAATAGAATTAGGATGACAAACGAGCACACAGTACACCTAATGGTAAGTGGATGCTGCTGTACAAATATATCGATATCTATCCTCGATTTAGAGTCAAAATGCAGATGAGTTTTCACCTCTGCGGAATAAAGTGGAATGTCTCGTTTTCAGTAAAGTGTGTCTACGGATTTTTACACTCACCAGGCGAAACAGCAGAATTAACCTGCTATTATATGTCATAAAATAATTATTCAGAACTGACAGAACAGATCATCTATGGGGATATGTGTGTTTTCACTTTATCATCTATGCAGGTGCAAATATTTTGGTACTGCGATCAGTCTGCCAAGTGTGAGGATTAAGGAAAATACTCTTTACAAAGGAGAGGCTTATGTCCAACAAAGGACTGCTACGGGCTGGTGAGAAAAAAAAACATAAACACTCACGCCTGTCACCCAGAGGGGTGGGCAGAGACTATGGACCTCCATTTAGCACGATCCTGACACACCTCTCTCGCTTCCTCCACATCCATATACCTACGCATACACGTTCGTCGGTTGAAGGTACTCTTGATTTAACCCATTTACAATTTATCGCCAATTTCGTCGATAAACTTTCGAATAGGGCGTCGCTTCCTTTCTTCGATACAGGCATTGAAGTATCTGTATAGGGACTCTAGTGCTTGTGTCAGGATCAACGGGGCCTAATCGGACTGGTTTTATATTATGTATTCAATAAAGCTTTTTAGCAAATGTCGCTATTTTCAATATAGACTTCAAAAAGGAGGAGGTTCTAAATTCCATTGCTTGTTTTATGTGTGTTACCTCAGAACTTTTTTCTAGTGAACCGATTTTGATGATTCGTTTTTATTTAAAAGCTGGTGCTCCTTATGTGGTCCCATATATACTTGATCAAGATCAGACCAGTAGTTTTTGAGTTATCCTTAATAATGTGCATTTAATTTACTTCGACTACAATGATGATGTTCTGATTTGATGTATATAGAATTCGGTTGTACAAAATGTTTGATTTTACCACTTGTCTACATAAAATTCATTCATAAACATAGGCGTCACCTATGGATTGCCTTATTTGCCTTAGTATTTATATTGTAAAGCTGTGTTACTAATATTAAATACGTAATGTACATATGTTAAATAGTAAGCATCAGAACCCTAAATAAAACCTACTGTTATAATTACGGTTTATTAATTTTTTCTGCTGAACATAGGACTCTCCCATAGATTGCCTCATAGGGGAGATATTTGCTATAGTTGCCATGCTTGGCTAACGGGTTGACAGCCGCAGTATTTATTTTTGTTGTTATTAGGAAGACGCTGCTGCCTATCTCCTGATTTGTTACCCTTTGTTACCTTAACGACATCCACGGGATGATATGTGCTAGTGAATATTCTTACACCGCCACTACACGGTAAATTAAATTAAACCTATTTACTCTAAAATAACCATTACTGTTATAATGTATGTACTGCTGTCATATAAATAAATAAATAATGAAATAAATTAATCCACTTTTAGATTTAACTCGCGGAATAGAATTGTCGAAGTCACGTTCCAGAAACAACGCAACAACGTTGTACCTAATTCGTCATTCAATTATTAATTAACATTCATAAAATCACGTACATTTGCGAAGCCGTCGGCAACAGATTGTTGGGAAATTATGAATAATGACTATTGATTTAAAGATTATATTTAGTACTTAATATAATATAAATAATTTATTAAAATTTACTTATACTAGATGGTTATTTGTATACCCTTTTTTTCTTATATACTTTTAAAAGATCGTAGAACTTCTATTCGTATATACTTTACTAGGTGCTAGAATATCTTTATATATGGTCTGGTCTGGTAAGGTACGTTGGGGTAATACCGGACGGATTTTCGAATAGTTGGAAGAGTCTGCCAAAAACTTTAATTTCTCGACATTCGTATACGTCAGATTTATGGAACATGGAGCAAACCGTTAATCGTTAAACGTAGTTTAGCTCTGAGAATCTTTTGCTTGTGTAAACTCAACGGTTTCTGCTTTAAAGGTGTGCGAAAACTAGACATACTTTTTTATATGCATAATGAAAAATTGGCCATTAAGGGGTAAGACCGGACTTAAATTTAAAACCACTTCTACTGCTTAGAGAAAAAAGTTTATAAATGAGATTTGTCCTATCTTTAACGCTCAAAAACATATTTCAATATGATCTATAAATTACTAGAAACATAAATGTTCCAAACGATTTTCTCTTTTTTTGTTTCTTGCCATCCGATCTTATCCCTGATATAAAGAAATTGTAATTTTATGTTTCTCAAACTTTGTTATGACAAGATGGAATTACTCAATATAAGAGAAAGATCGGATGCATTTGATTTTATATGGGAAAAAAAACAGTAAGGACTGGCGAAATGTCCTGGGATAATGCAGGAGTTAAGGAAGATATAAATATTTTAACAAAGCGGCATTTATTATTATAAATTATTTTTTAAATAATTATTATAAATTACATTTTATTTGTAATAGAGGATAGATATAGATGTCTATGGGCCGCAGCAATCACTTAACATCAGGTGGACTGTGTGCTCCGTTGTCACCCTTATCAACGGCCAGAGCGGTAGGGCTCAAAGCCAGAGATCAGCAACATCACCAACGAGATGTGTCTGAAATAAAAATAAAAAGTGACGATTAACCAACGAAAGTTCGAGGTCCTAAAGCAAGATGTGTTGAAGAACACTGGATCATCAAACAAACAAACAAATTAAAAGAAATAAAAATAATAAGGTGAGAATGATGGTGATATTTATACATATATACAAATAAATAGTTAATAAAAGTTAAGAAAATTTATGATTTTACATCTTTGATGTGCCACTTGCCTCTAACTCCATTAGGGTCTTCAAGTACATAGACTAGTGGTGACAGTTTAGCTATCAATTTGCACTTGATGAACTTAGGGGCAAGTTTAGCATTAAAGTATGCGCCGGCATTGCTTAAAACATGTTTTTTACGCCAAACAGTATCTCCCACATTAAATTCTTTAAAAGCCCGGCGAAGATCATAGCGAGCGCTATTTTTAGCGTGCGTTATGTGAAGTTTAGTTTGAACTTTGTGAAAGATAGATGAGAGGAGACCAGCATTAGACGCGTAAATATCACGAGGCATTAATATTAATTCCTCGAGGTTCTGAGTTGGAGTATAGAAGGAACCACAAGGTATTGTTTCCCTACCAAAGACTAAAAAGTTTGGAGTAAAGCCAGTAGCTACATTTGTAGCGCTGTTCATTGCGTACTGAATTTTAGTAAGATGGTTGTCCCATGATCTATGATCGTCTCCTACTAGAGATGCTAGAGCTGTAATAATTGTACTATTAAACTTCTCCGTAGGATTAACCTGAGGACAATATAAAGCTGTGTGAAAAATAAAAGGAACGTTATAAGAATTTAAGAATGAGTGGAATTCACGCGACTGAAATTGAACAGCATTGTCCATTATAATAGTTTGAGGAATGCCAAATACTTATCAAGCATCGACATTGCGAAAGGATTTTGGGAGATTCCCTTGAATCCTGCTGATAAGGATAAAACTGCATTTTATGTACCTGGAAGAGGTATGTTTAGATTCAAGGTAATGCCTTTTGGTCTTTTTAACTCACCTGCAACTCTACAAAGATTAATGGATATGCTTTTTACTCCTGAATTTGAGAACAAGGTATTTTGCTATCTGGACGACATCGTTATCATTAGCGAGACTTTTGATGAACACATATCACTCCTTATGAAAGTTCATGAAAAACTTTCATATGCTAATCTGACTATTAACTTTGAGAAGAGTCAATTCTTCAGGAAAGAACTGAAATACCTTGGTTTTCTAGTGGACGAGTACGGTCTACGTGCTGATCCAGATAAAATAAAAGCTATATTAGAATATCCTGTACCTACTTGTAGAAAAGAAGTGCGAAGATTCATAGGCACCTGCAGCTCGTTCAGAAGATTCATTCCAAACTTTAGCACTATTGCCTCTCCACTCAATCAACTAACCTGTTCCGGGAAGAACGCTCCTAAATTTCTTTGGAATTCACAAGCTGCAGCTGCTTTCCAGAAACTTAAAGAAGCTTTGGTAACTGCTCCTGTCCTTGCTTGTCCTAACTTCGAACTACCCTTCTCTGTACATTGTGATGCATCAAACTATGGCATAGGAGCAATGCTTACTCAACATCAAGATGACAAAGAAGTCGTGATTGCTTACATGAGTAAAGCACTAAACAAAAATCAACAGAACTACTCAACTACTGAAAGAGAAACATTGGCTGTAATAACTGCGTTAGAACATTGGCGATGTTACCTAGACAATGGTAAAGAATTTACAATATATACTGACCATGCTGCACTTAAATGGTTTCAGAACTTATCAAATCCATCAGGAAGACTTGCTCGCTGGACTTTACGCTTATCATGCTTTAACTTTGTCCTGAAACATAAAAAAGGAAAGGATAACGTTGTTCCAGATTTATTATCAAGACATAAGAATCAAGAACGTCCTGATACACGAGAAATTTCACCTCAAGGCGTACATCCTATTACGATTGAAGAACCACCTGATCGTAAACTTGAGCACTACAACAAGATTTTTCTCGGATGCTCCAACAACCCAGACGCATATCCCAACTACACTATCAGGGATAACAAACTTTACCGCTGCTTCCATTCTCACGATCGTCTAAACGATGACTTTATTTGGAAAGAAGTTCCAATACCTCAAGCACTCACATGTGCAAGACATGCACTCATTGAAGTTAACCATGGTTCCCCTTCAGAACTCCATCTTGGTATCTTCAAGACATTCAAGAAAATATCTTTAAAATACTATTGGCCTGGCATGTTTAAGAACATTGCCAATTTAATCTCGACTTGTGAAACCTGCTTAACCTACAAACACCCTAATCATTCTCCCTATGGTCTTATGGGTAAACCTAAACTTTGCTCCAGACCTTTTCAAACTATATCCTTAGATCTTATGGGTCCATTGCCTATGACTCGAAGACGAAATCAGTATATTCTTGTAATTAACTGCAATTTTACTAAATATACTATGATTTTTCCCCTTAAACGTGCTATTTCAGCTAATATTATTAATGTTTTGGAAAATTCAGTTTTTCTAGTTCATGGCATTCCCCAAACTATTATAATGGACAACACTGTTCAATTTCAGTCGCGAGAATTCCACTCATTCTTAAATTCTTATAACGTTCCTTTTATTTTTCACACAGCTTTATATTGTACTCAGGTTAATCCTACGGAGAAGTTTAATAGTACAATTATTACAGCTCTAGCATCTCTAGTAGGAGACGATCATATATCATGGGACAACCATCTTACTAAAATTCAGTACGCAATGAACAGCGCTACAAATGTAGCTACTGGCTTTACTCCAAACTTTTTAGTCTTTGGTAGGGAAACAATACCCTGTGGTTCCTTCTATACTCCAACTCAGAACCTCGAGGAATTAATATTTATGCCTCGTGATATTTACGCGTCTAATGCTGGTCTCCTCTCATCTATCTTTCACAAAGTTCAAACTAAACTTCACATAGCGCACGCTAAAAATAGCGCTCGCTATGATCTTCGCCGGGCTTTTAAAGAATTTAATGTGGGAGATACTGTTTGGCGTAAAAACCATGTTTTAAGCAATGCCGGCGCATACTTTAATGCTAAACTTGCCCCTAAGTTCATCAAGTGCAAAGTGATAGCTAAACTGTCACCACTAGTCTATGTACTTGAAGACCCTAATGGAGTTAGAGGCAAGTGGCACATCAAAGATGTAAAATCATAAATTTTTTCTTAACCTTTATTAACTATTAATTTGTATATATGTATAAATATCACCATCATTCTCACCTTATTATTTTTATTTCTTTTAATTTGTTTGTTTGTTTGATGATCCAGTGTTCTTCAACACATCTTGCTTTAGGACCTCGAACTTTCGTTGGTTAATCGTCACTTTTTATTTTTATTTCAGACACATCTCGTTGGTGATGTTGCTGATCTCTGGCTTTGAGCCCTACCGCTCTGGCCGTTCTTAATCTTTACTTAAGTCATAGCGACTAAAGCTTACTTGAGGTATTTCTTTATCTTCACGCAGGAGCGGATGACAACTCCTTAAATAAGCCTGAATGTCCTTTCGAAAACACTCTTTTAGAGTGGTGACTACTCCCTTAACCACGTGAAGTCTTCGGCGAAGCCTTCCTCAACCGCGGAGCCACACCACTCATGGACTCCTACAAGCCTCCATCTACCTCGGAAGTCGTCGGCAGTCTACTTCAAGCGCGGGGGCCACACTACTCCGGGCGCTACGACTGCTTACTCCAGGCGCCGAGTGCACCTACCGCCGGCGCTACCTTTGGGCGCTGCAACTGCTGACTCTAAGCGTTGAGCGCACCTACTCCAGGCGCTACGTGCGCCGGCTCCGGACGCTGCGTGTGCTGGCTCCAGGCGCTGCGTGCCGTCGCTGCTAAGAAACCTACCTCTACAAGCGCAACCGGCGTGTGCTGGCTTCAGGCGCTGCGTGTCGTCGCTGCTAAGAAACCTACCTCTACAATCGCAACGTGTGTCGCTTCGACTTTTAGGCTCCACTACAACTCTATATTCCTCTATTCTCCTACCTTTATTTTTTTGTAATCTAATTGTACTCTCACTTCATTCATCATCATCCTCATTTCATATTTTTATAAAATTGTAAATACCTTTTAAAAATTTAAATATATTGTTTTCTGGCTCTACTTTTGTTGTTTTGTTGTACTTAGGTTAGGTTCTATTTTTTTTAATTGTCGCTTCACGACATTTGGCGCCCAACGTAAAATTCCTCTTTCTCTCTTAATTCTTCACCTTTACTGCGCCTTGTCCATTCCCTTTTGATTTAATTGCTCTCCCTTTCGTTCTTAACTCATTATTCATCATTCATTTATTCATCCTTTTCATACCTTCCAAATTCTAAAACAAAACTTCTTCTAGTTTTTCAACTTATCTGGATTATATTTAGACCTACATTTAACACTTCACTTACATTCATCACTTTAATATTTTTATTCTAGGTAACTTAAAGAGGTATAATTTTTAATTAAATTTTTATTTCTTAAACTTAACTTTACAAATTTGACGCTATTACTAAACAATTCGAATCCTTGACTCCACCTTCAACTGAAAATGACTCTCCATCACTTGACCCTCCTGTTGACCCGACTGTCATGGAACCTCCTCTTGTTTCTCAAACTTCTGTTCAGATCCATACCCCGTATCCTTCACCACCACCTCAATATTTTGTATATATGTATAAATATCATATTTAATTTGTATATATGTATAAATATCACCATCATTTTCACCTTATTATTTATTTCTTTTTATTTTTATTTCAGACACATCTCGTTAGTGATGTTGCTGGTCTCTGGCTTTGAGCCCTACCGCTCTGGCCGTTCTTCATCTTTACTTAAGTTATAGCGACTAAAGCTTACTTAAGATATTTCTTTATCTTTATCTTCACTTGGGAGCGGTTTACTACTCCCTTAATAATTTTTTTTTCCACGCAGGAGCGGATGACAACTCCTTAAATAAGCCTGAATGTCCTTTCGAAAACACACTTTTAGAGTGGTAGTCATTGAATGTGAACTCCACCTTTACCTGAATGGCAGATGATGAATGTAAGAGATAGTATATCTGATTTTGCCTGGTGATGTCTGTCTTTGCAAAGCTGTGTTTTTATGGTTTATTTTAGAATGTATATATCAAAATTTTTGCTGAGTCAAAAATTTTCCAGGGTCGGGGGGAAAATGTAGTGTTATGCTACTTACTTATCATTTTACATTATTTTATATTCATTTTTCCATTCTGTTTCGATTTTCTGCATTCACTTCAAAACTGGATATATTACATCACCTTTATTTCCATAGGATCCTGTAACGATTATAAACCATAAGAACACAATAACAAATCATTTCTACTTCGTATTTTCACATTATCAGCACTTTTAAATTGGTGTCAATGGAGTCTACCTTTTTTCGATCTTTTAGTTAGTTTTCCGTAACTCCACAATTTCGGGCTTTGAGTGGGCAGTTGCGCTACCTTTTTTCCTATATCAATAATATCTCATTTTCCACTTAAATCTTGCCGTTTTCTTATTACAAGCCTAAAACTAAAATTTGACATGTTTTGACATTGTTGTTTATTTGGTCTCCATAGTAATTATATTCAAATTTGCTACCGATCTGTTGTTCCTATTTCGATAATTCCACATAAATACTTTTTTCTCTTGTCCATTTACAAAAAATTTGCGTTTAATTTAAATAATTTTTCCGTTCTCTCTAGAAAGGTATAAAAGCCAAACAATCGGTGAAGAAAGGCAGTCTCGCTTCAGTTCTCGAATTGGAAGCATCTCCTAAAGGCCTTATCCCGGGGCCGCACTGCCCCGGGATCCTGCAAGCCTCCACCTACACGTGAAGTCTTCGGCGAAGCGTTCTTCAAGCGTGGAGCCGCACCACTCCGGAATCCTACAAGTCTCCATCTACCTCGGAAGTCGTCGGCAGTCTACTTCAAGCGCGGGGGCCACACTACTCCGGGCGCTACGACTGCTTACTCCAGGCGCCGAGTGCACCTACCGCCGGCGCTACCTTTGGGCGCTGCAACTGCTGACTCTAAGCGTTGAGCGCACCTACTCCAGGCGCTACGTGCGCCGGCTCCGGACGCTGCGTGTGCTGGCTCCAGGCAGTGCGTGCCGTCGCTGCTAAGAAACCTACCTCTACAAGCGCAACCGGCGTGTGCTGGCTTCAGGCGCTGCGTGTCGTCGCTGCTAAGAAACCTACCTCTACAATCGCAACGTGTTTCGCTTCGACTTTTAGGCTCCACTACAACTCTATATTCCTCTATTCTCCTACCTTTATTTTTTTGTAATCTAATTGTACTCTCACTTCATTCATCATCATCCTCATTTCATATTTTTATAAAATTGTAAATACCTTTTAAAAATTTAAATATATTGTTTTCTGGCTCTACTTTTGTTGTTTTGTTGTACTTAGGTTAGGTTCTATTTTTTTTAATTGTCGCTTCACGACAGTAGAGGTAGGTTGTAAAATGATAAGTAAGTAGCATAACACTACAAGGTGCAAACATTTTGATACTGCGATCCGTCTGCCAAGTGTGAAAATTAAGGAAAATGTTCATTACAAGGGATAGGCTCATGTCCAACAGAGGACTCCTACGGGCTGATGAAAAAAAAAACGTAAACACTCACGCCTGTCACCCAGAGGGGTAGGCAGAGACTATGGACCTCTGTTTGGCACGATCCTGACACACCTCTCTCGCTTCCTCCACATCCATATACCTACGCATACACGTTCGTCGGTTAAAGGTACTCTTGATTTAACCCATTTACAATATATCGCCAATTTGGTCGATAAACTTTCGCCTAGGGCGTCGCTTCCTTTCTTCGATACAGGGATTGAAGTGTCTGTATAGGGACTCTAGTACTTGTGTCAGGATCAACGGGGCCTAATCGGACTGGTTTTATGTTATGTATTCAATAAAGATTTTTTAACAAATGTGGCTATTTTCAACCGACTTCAAAAATGAGGAGGTTCTAAATTCCATTGCTTGATTTATGTGTGTTACCTCAGAACTTTTTTCTAGGTGAACCGATTTTGATGATTCTTTTTTTATTTAAAAGCTGGTGCTTCTTATGTGGTCCCATATAAATTTGATCAAGATCTGACCAGTAGTTTTTGAGTTCCTAATAATGTGAATTTAATTGACTTCGACTACATTGATGATGTTCTCATTTTATGTACGAGTATATAGAATTCGGTTGTACAAAATGTTTGATTTTACCACTTGTCTACATTAAATTTAATCATAAACATAGGTTTCACCTATGGATTGCCTTATTTGCCTTAGTATTTATATTGTAAAGATGTGTTACTAATATTAAATACGTAATGTACTTATGTTAAATAGAAAGCATCAGAACCCTAAATAAAACCTACTGTTATAATTAAGGTTTATTAATTTTTTCTGCTGAACATAGGACTCTCCCATAGATTGCCTCATAGGGGAGGTATTTGCTATAGTTGCCATGATTGGCTAACGGGTTGACAGCCGTAGTTTTTATTTTTAGTTGTTATTAGGAAGACGCTGCTGCCTATCTCCTGATTTGTTACCCTTTGTTACCTTAACGACATCCACGGGATGATATGTGCTAGTGAATATTCTTACACCGCCACTACGCGGTAAATTAAATTAAACCTATTTACTCTGAAATAACCATTAGTGTTATAATGTGTGTTCTGCTGTCGTATAAATAAATAAATAATGAAATAAATTAATCCACTTTTAGATTTAACTCGTGGAATAGAATTATCGAAGTCACGTTACAGAAACAATGCAACAACGTTGTACCTAATTCGTCATTCAATTATTAATTAACATTAATAAAATCACGTACATTTGCGAAGCCGTCGGCAACAGATTGTTGGGAAATTATGAATAATTACTATTAATTTTAAGATTATATTTAGTACTTAATATAATATAAATAATTTATTAAAATATACTTTTACTAGATGGTAATTTGTAGCCTTTTTTTTTCTCATATACTTTTAAAAAATCGTAAAACTCCTATTCTTATATACTTTAATAGGTGCTAGGACATCTTTAATATATATAGTATATCTTATGTATTTCTACCGCTAAATTAAAAGCAGTGCTTGCACTGCTGTATTCCGGACTTAAGGCTATTGAGTGCCGGTATAACTACAGGCTGTGATGCATTCCATCTTAGTCCTTTAAGATTACGCTGACGCTGCAGCTATATTATGGTTGTAGCACGAATGGGTAGGTAGGACATAGGAGCACACTTTCACAAAATACCAGCTTGAAATAGCAGCTTAATGTTGCATTTTTTTCATATGGTGAGTGTAGATAACCGAATACACTTTTAACTGGAAACGAGGCATTCCAACTTAGTTATCAGGGGAGACAACGCCACTGCCCCGCGGGGCTGTTAAACCTCTTTATAATATTATTCTACATTGCCCTTTTTACGGTTACACTACAAAAGTCTGCACTTAACATAATTTAAAATTTTGTATAATCAACTTCAATATAAATAATTCAGAATAACTCAAAAAAATATTAGCCAGACCTTAATCAAATGGCAACACATGTGAAGCACCAGCTTTCAAATTAAAAAAGAATCATCGAAATCGGTGCACCCAGTAAAAATTATGGGATAACACGCATAAAAAAACATACAGTCGAATTGAGTACCGTCTACTTTTTGCAGTCGGCAGTAAAGTCGCCACCTTCCGGGCAGACGCAATAATTTAGTTAACGATGGTACTTAATAGATATTTTTTTATACTTGATTTCTATTCGTCTTCAAATCATAATCTATACAAATAAATAAAATTGAGGTGTCTGTTTGTAATGTTAAAATAACAGCTTTTTACTAAATGCATATGAAAGTATATAAAGTACTAATAACAAAAACACAATTTTTTTTTAAAAATTCTGTCTGTCGGCCTGTCTGTCTGTCTTTCTGTTTGTTTCAGCTAATCTCCGAAACGGCAGGACCGATTTTGACGGGGTTGTCACTGGCAGATAGCTGATGATATAAGGAGTAACTTAAGCTACTTATGTTTTACAAAAAGAATAAGGGTTCCGCGCATAAAAATTAAAACCCATGAAATCCAAGTTCCACGTGGGCGAAGTCGCGGGGAACAGCTAGTATTTTATATATTAGATAAATATTTAATATAGTACATAACAAGTTAATGCTTTTACGTTAATTAAAAATAAATAAAATCTATTTGAGACCAGGCTATTATACGAGTGACTAGCGCCAGCGTTCGAGTCGGTTTTTTTTATAGGATAAGGGTGACAAACGAGCACACAGTCCACCTGATGGTAAGTGGCTGCTGCGGCCCATATACATCTACATCTATCGTCTATTACAAATCAAAATGTAGATGCGTTGTCACCCGTGAGGACTAAGATGGAATGCCTCATTTCCAGTAAAAAGGGCCTCCGGCCACCTGCACTCACCAAGCGAAACACAGAGGTAAACCTCTACTTCACGCTGGTTTTCTATGAGGTCGTGGTACCACCCCGATTCCAGCCGGCCCATCCGTGCGACAGCAAAAGCTGACGCGTGGCTCTACCACTGTTAAAACACACTAGTCTGTCATCACACCAGCACCTTGGAGGCATAATATTGCGTTGTCATCGGAGTTACATCAATATGCCAAATTCGGATGTCAGCAAGTGCTTCAAACTGGAAAGACATACGAAGAAAGCAAGTTGAAAAATAATAAAAGCATATAAAATTAAAAGTAAAGTTTTTTCTTATAAATAAATTTTATAAAGTAGCTGTTAAGCAGAAAAATGATACGATATAAATGCGTCGATTGGTATTTAAACAAGTGGAATAAAGATCATCAATAAAAATTGCCAAGTCAGTCTATGTATTTAAAACATAAAAGATTTTTAATATTGATATTTTCACTATAATATGATGTTAAGTTAGCTAATTACGTAATAACTTGAGACAGAAGGACCCTTAAGTAGGGACTGAATAAATTAACCGACTTTGTATTACATGGATCTCACAACTTTTTACGGTGAAAGAACTGAGTTGCGAGACGTGGTTTTTTTACAAGTTATGTTTTTGATGGCATCTTGTTTCTATTAATAGATAGTGCTTTTTTCCTTCCCGGTACCATTTATTTCTTGAATACCAACTACAAATTTTCGGGCAATTTAGTCTACTTAATACTTTGCGGCATTTTGGTACAACTTCATAAGACATGTCCCATTCTTGCTTTTTCATCCCGTTGACTATTTTACAAGTTACCTTTGAACATAATTATATCTAGGTACCTGCATACATCTATTATTCCATTTTAACCCCTTGTTCGTCGCGCCACTTCTGAGGGAATACGCGCGATCGCGGCACGTGTTTCTAAACTCACAATTTCTGTAAAGTTTTGTATGAGAGCTATATATAAAACTTACATCGTTGGAATTGTTATGAAATAAGCTACTACTAGTTACATACGAATGAGGACAGTTTTATTTTGTAATATATTATCACTTTTTTTATCAACAAAAAAAATTGTGTAAGGGATTTTTTTCTACTTCATTGTACTTAAGTTGTTAAAATAATAACATCAAACCTTTATTTGATAAATATTTTATTTTATTTACTTAAATATACATTATTTAACATTAATTTATTAAAATAAAACACCTACCCATAATTTTTTTTCACCCCACAAGTTCTACAATAACATGCCTTATTTAAGCGCGCTTAGCTTTCCATTGACGTCATTCGAGTTGGGTGTTTATACGTATTTTTACAGAAAAGTTACACTATTATAAGCACACACACAAAGTTTCAACATGCGGAAACGCGTAATTTTTGAGAAAAAATTATTGAAAATCAATTATTCTTGCAAATGTTTATATCTAATTCTACTGTAAAACTGGCACCATTTTGTAATGTCATTGTCGACGTCAATAGGGATGTCGATTCTTTCCGAAAAAGGTCGATTTTTAAATCGATTCAAATAGTAACCTGATGTATCGGTTCACTAAAAATCGATTTCTAAAATATCTATATTTTTTTAATGTTTCTATTTATAATGTAAATATAAACCCATTTTATGAAAAACAAGAAAGATACCATGATAAATGATCTCTTATTGAAATTTGTTTTATTTAACAGTACCTATTAGGGCAGATAACAAATAAAATAGGTTAGGTTCAACTTATGTCAAAGAACCGAATTGATTGACCCCGACTCCACCTGGTACGAGTCTGTCCTACCCCTAGAGTGGTTTTATAGAGCCGGAGGCGCGTAGGGTGAGCAGCCTCCGCCTGCTGTAACAAATCGTAGGCATCGGACGAGGAGGGATGCCTGCGATTTGTTACGCTAAGGCGTAGAGGCTGCTCTTCCCGCAGCGCAGGAGACGTAGCAGTCTCAAAATAGATACAGAAATCCTTCTGAATCAGTCCCCTTATTTTTTTTTGATGAAGGGGATTTTTTTTCTCATAAAATGGATTTATATTTACATTATAAATGCAAACATGAAAAAAAATATCGATATTTTAGAAATCGATTTTTTGGGAATCGATACATCAGCTTACAATTCGAATCTATTTAAAAAATCGATCTTTTTCGGAAAGAATCGACATCCCTACTGACAATATTAATAAAAATGGCGTCAGTTTCACGGTAGGAATTGACTAAATATTGCAAAATTATTTGATTTACAATATTTTTTTCTCAATAAGTACGTGTTTCCGAAGACAATATTGGCTTCATCTTGAAGCGAGCTTCTATTAGAACATTCTTCAAGCCGCCGAAGAAGATTAGTCAGTTCTTACCATCCGTCAAGTGCAATATTCCTCTACTAGATGTAGGAGTATACAAGATTGATTGTGAGTGTGGTCTCTCATATATAGGCCAAACAAACCGATCTATAAAAACCCGCGTAAAAGAATACATAGCTGCCGTGAAGCACCAACTTTCCGGGAAGTCTGCAGTTTGTGATCATATCCTAGACGGCCCCCGCCATTACATTAGATTTGATAAACCACAAATTCTCGCGAAAGAACATCCATTCCTGCCAAGGATGATACGTGAGGCTATTGAAATTTAAAACACATCCTAATTTCAATAGAGAGGGAGGCTGGGTACTACCACCTGCTTGGGATCCTGTAATTTATAAATTTAAAACTAAACCCAAGCATACCACTGCAAGACTTCAAGACACAGTTAGTTCATTCTGCGTAAATCGGACCAAAATTATTAATTAAAAAAACTGAAGGTACTCTAGTTTAACTCTAACATCGGGACGTCAATCACCTTAGTCCCCCGTGACCACGGTTGCTGGAAAGCAACCGAAACGTCGGGAATATAAAATAAGTTAATTAAACGCGATAAAATCCGTAAAAATAGTTTTATTGAATGTGGTTTGAAGTGGCCTTGACATAGTAAAGTAAAGTAAAGTTACAGCCTATATACACGCCTTACTGCTGGGAACAGGCCTCCTCTCATTTCTGAGAGGGTTTTAGGGCAAAGAAATGTTCGCCGCGCTGCCCCAATGCGTGTTGGCGAACTTCACATGTCTATGAAATTTTTTTTTTCTTATTTCTTCGACATGCAGGTTTCCTCACGATGTTTTCTTTCACCGCCGAGCACGTGGTAAATCAGCACATAAAATTGCAATTTACAATTTCATTCGTGCCAACGGGGATCCAACCCGGGTTGCTCGAGTACTGTGAAGCCTATAGCGAGCGCTAACCATCTGAGCTGTGGTAGCTGACGTAGGCGCGTTATTTTACTCCAACTTTATAGAGGCCGGTTGATAGTTGCGAGTTGAATATATATTTAGACTTAGAATTATACAATATATATTTAGATGTTTCGGTAGTACAGTGGCTAAGCATACGGTCGCAGCACTGCAATGCCACGGGCTCGAATCCCGCATGAAGTACGTAACTGGTTGTTTGTCTTTGTGTAGATTATGTATTTAAAAGTCTCTAAGATACATGAGAACATTCTACTTTCACGTTTGTTAAAAACCAGGTAGTAATGCGTATACCTTCAAAGTAGTCGTCAAATTTATAGTTAACTCGACTAGTCCAGTTACGTTAAAAATGTATACCTTGTAGAGACATGCTGTGACTACATTATGGTTCTAACAGGAATGAGTCCGCTCGACCGGGGAAAATCACGCCCTCACAGGATACCAGTGTGAAGTGACGACGGCTTAATGCTGTGTTTCGTAAGGTGTATATAGAGAACAAGAGACTCTATTCACTGAGTAGAATTTTTTTTATTGTTCATGATGTACGTAATTCTTATTGAAAGTCATTATTTTACGTTACGTTTGAAAACCAAAACTCTGTGCTGGAAAGAACGAGCCAGAAACCCAGCGGGACTTTTTTAAAAGTAAATAATGCATGATAGGTTGTACAAGCTATTTACAAAATTTATTTTATTTTAGAAACAGCTTCGGAGCTGGAAACGAGTTATTACATTTTGGTTCTCATAGGTGACAACGCATCTACATTTTGATTCTTAATCGCGGGTAGATGTAATTATCTATCAGCCGCAATGTACTTATTCATAAAAAGCATTTTTAAACTTCTTTTCTGGCTGTTAAATAATTTCAATATTTAATAAAATATAACAAAAATACTTGTTTAAGTAAGTATTTATTGAATAGGTTTTCTCAAGCCAAACACTCAATATTTAAGATAATTTTATTCCTACATTTTTTTTGTTTGATATACAATATTTTCTTTAAATATTTAATTTTTCATTTAGCAGAGTACATTTGAGCCTCATTATTTAAATACAGCGTTCATAAAGCGTTTTTAAAATATAACTCCCTTTTTTGGTGATTTTAATTTTGTGAATTTTTTTCTCTTCAATTTCAAAGGTTAGCAAAAGAAACATCAGAACTCTTTTTTACTATCACTGCTTGACTACTAGCTTACCCGATATTATTAAGACACATGATAGTGAGTGAATGCTGTGGCCCATAGGCATCCACAATTATCTTCATTTAAGGATCAAAATGCAGATGCGTTGAGGACTCAGTTGGAATGTCTCGTTTCCAGTAAAAAGCTATTCGGTTGTCTACACTCACCATACGAAACAAATTCAACATTAAGCTGCTATTTCAAACTGATATTCTGTGAGAGCGTGGTCCTACATCAGCGGAGCCGACGCATTCGTGCTACAACCATAATATAGCTGCAGCGTGGCTCTACCACGTATAAAGATTTTTATACGTGGTAGAGCAATGCTGCAGCTATATTAGTAGTATAGTTGTAGCACTTACAGAATACCAGCGTCAAATAGCAGCTTAACACTGCTTTGTTTCGTATGGTGAGTGCAGAGAACCGGAGACCCTTTTTACTGGAAAAGAGGCATTCCATCTTAGTCCTCACGGGTGACAATGCATCTGCATTTTGATTCGCAAACGAAGATAAATGTAGATGTCTATGGGACACAGCAACCACTTACCATCAGGTGAACTGTGTGCTCGTTTGTCACCCTATTCTATAAAAAAAGTATATGCTCAGTAATCTGTGATGATTCAACTGAAGACGTTAAAAATTATAAAGCTTTATAACTTTTCTTTAGCGCACTCCTTTATAACATTTAACTGAAGAACTTATTTTAATGTTTGCTTACTAAGACCGTAATGACTGGCAAATTATTTCTCTCCTTTGCTGTGCTCATTTTGAATGACGAAGCAAGCCGTTGGTTTTGAATGCGCGGTACGCATGAAAAAAACAATTTAGTGAAGACCGGCTGAGCATTTCGTCTTTCGATCAGATGATGAGCTACAACTAAATAATCGGATTTAAATTAACAATTTATCATGCTTGTAAAATCGTTTCCATGCTGACGTTTGATAGAACATTCATATTTCACGGAAGATACATAGTGCGTATAAATGACTATTTCTTCGTTAGATATTAAACCTATTTCTTTGTTTCCAAGTAACACAAATTACATAATTTGTTTGAAATATGAAAAGTATTTATTCTTAGAAGGGGAGAGGTCGACAGAATAAATATTATATGTAATTTGTCTGGTCACCGACAAACATTACCGTCAGACGTGCTTATATGAAATTCAAATAAACATGAGTTCTGAAATATAAACGCGGTGTTCACTCACACAGTCATAGATTCTCTCCGAGGTTAATATAGGAATTGAAAAAATGATAACGAAGATAATAATAATTTATACCTTGTATAGGAATATATTTTTAACTATTACATAAAAGCGAATTATATCGATAGATTTTTTTAAGTTTTACGGAAATACCTAACGTATAATTCTTACTCATAACAAGTAACGTTGAAAAATAATTGTTGCCTGACTTTATCGTAAACTTTCTTAGAACGCCACTCTACCCTTTTGTTTTCTACCGACTTCAAAAAGGAGCCGGTACTCAATTCGATTGTATGTTTTTTATGTGTGAACCCTTTTTACTGGGTGAACCGATTTCGATGATTCTTTTATAACTTGAAAGCTGGTGCTTCACATGTGGTCCCATATATATTTGATCAAGGTCTGACCAATAGCTCTTGAGTTATTTTTATTAATTTATATTGAAGTCGGTTCTACAAAATTTTAGTTTTAAATTATCTCATCTACATGTGAGAACTTTGTAATCGTTATTATATAAATGTGTAATACAGTTGATTGTGCATTATCTATTGTTTTCCTATATAAAAAAGTACTTAATATAAAATAATATAACCGATAATTTTCTGACGTGTGATTTGGACGTATAAGAGTTCATCACTCCTATCCATTGTTTATTGGTAAGAAATGGAATGATTAGATATAAAAACCTCAGAAGAACCTCATGGCTTCTGAGTGATTGTTGTATAACCATCTCGTGTACGCCAACCGTAAAATATTTATAGCGTTGAGTAAATATCGATAACGTCCAGACGTTATGTGATACTACGCTGTTCTACTTGGAGAGTTTGATTATACAGACGTGCGGCATATTATGCGAGACATTTAGTATTACGATGCCGATCTGCCTGCCCTTTATTGAGAGGGCCCAAATCCAGCGATAGACTGTTGCGTTCTGGTAAAGAAAAACTTATTTGAATTATCATATATTTTAAGTTATAATAATAACAATGTCCTCCAGACCCAAATCGGTTGCGGCGGCCATTCTCAACGAAGTCTAGTGACAAGATTAAACTGCTCGTGTGTGTGCGTGAACACTTGTGCACTCTCTATTTCCTCGCCCTCATAGTCTGATGGGACGGTACCCGACATGAACGGAAAAAGATCGAGTTTTCACCAAACAACGACCAACGGCTTTACGATGTTTCCGAGGCACGAGAGTAAAACACCGGGCTGCTACTGAAAATCTCTTGAGAGAAAAACTCATCAGATTCGTCAGTTGATGAAGTTGGACGTAATTGGACATTTGTCCCAGTTAACATACTCGCCCACAAATGTTTCGAGATTAAACATTATTATCTATACGTGTTTTCAGGGAATGGAAATGTGTAAGGGTATGCATGTTTTTAGTGAACAGTACTAACATGAACACTAACGAGCAGAGTATAGACAAATGAAGTACCAGCTAACGTGTGGTACAAACATAAGATAAGCAGATGTCAGAATCATTTCGTCTTTCTGTATAAGCCTGTAAACCTATTTAAAAAACTGAAATTATATAAGTACAAGCTTACAGCCTAACTGATGGTAAGTAGCTACTACAGTCCATAGACTCCTGCAGCCAACTTCAAACCAAGAAGGCTACATATGCGTTGTCACCTCTGAGGACTAAGTCGGAATGCCTCACAGCCTGTGAATATACTGGCTCTCTTTACCCCAAGTCAGAACACAGCCATTGAAGTACTGCTATTTGGCAGAAATAATTACGAGGGTGGCACCTATTTAGATAGAATCCTAAAGGCCTCCAGTCTCTCCCGTTAGTCTCTTAATCGACACGCTTTTCAAGCGGAATTGCAAACGTAGTACCAGACATCTCGCAATTTGACGCTTCTACCCGTCGCCAGTACTTTACGTCTACTGTAAACGAGATGTATAGACCACCAGCTATCGGAAAATACAATACTTTAATCGAATTTTCCGTAGTCACCTCTTACATTACTACATAGAATAACAAAATTGAAACCTTACCGTACACGTGTTCCAAATTGTTTTACTTTTAACTTTTATTTAATACGTACAAAGTACTATAAAAGTTACCTGGACTTGATTGTTTACACACGCGTTAGAACCCCGTGGATGGTGGCTCAAACTTACATAGTCTGTACCATAAAAAGGTACTCGGTGCCTCCGACCATGCGGCCCGCGCTATCGCACAGATTTCTTTCGCAGTTTTGTTTCTGTTCTATGTTTGGTGTGTAGTACATAGTACATAATACTTCAATGTAATCTTAATTAAATCAGTGAAAATATTTTACGTCACATAAGCTTGAATTTTTTCAATTACAAGTGTTACTATGGAACCTAAATTAGGTACGAAATGAAACTAAAGCGGGCAAGTGAGACATTACATCCCGTGTGCAACGAGCACGTTGCAGATCTATCTTATAATTAATAATATGAAATCACGAAATGAAGGTAATTATGGAAGTTCGTAGAGTCTTTCTTATGTTTTTTTTTTATAGGATAAGGGTGACAAACGAGCACACAGTCCACCTGATGGTAAGTGGTTGCTGTGGCCCATAGACATCTACATCTATCCTCGATTACGTATCAAAATGCAGATGCGCTGTCACCCGTGAGGACTAAGATGGAATGCCTCGTTTCCAGTAAATAGGTCATCTAAATCTCTACACTCACCATACTATTTTACGCTGGTATTCTGTGAGAGCGTGGTCCTTCCCCGGTCGAGCCGACCCATTCGTGTTGCAATTATACCAGAAATATAGCTGCAGTATGGCTCTACCACATATAAAATGTGTAAAATGTGTTCTTCTTCCGTAAATAAATTCGGGTCACTGGCATCTTCTATTTTCTTATAGAATAAAGTTCATAAACGAACCAATTTTCTTCTTCAATCTTCTATTAAGAATCAAAATGCAGATACCTTGTCACTGCTGAGGACTTAGATGGAATACCTTGTTTCTAGTAGTAAAGAGTCCATTTAGTCACCATTCGAAACACAGCAGCATCGAGCTACTACTTTACGCAGGTATTATGTGACAGCTTGGTCTTTCCACGGTCTAGCCAACCCAATCATGCTGCAGTCATGATATAGCTGCAGTATGGCTCTACCACGTACAATATGTAATAACGAATCGCAATAAAATATGTGTCAATGTTAAAGTCAAAAATATCGTTGTGGTGATTGATCACATTACCTACCTATTTAGGTAGCATATAATATTATGCGATCATGAAATCGCTCTCGTGTTGTTTGCGTGTTTGTTTAAATTTGTGACATTTATGTGAAATGAGACATATTTAGCAGTATTGAATTACCACCATCCTATTTGCATCACTGCTAATCATATTATTAAAACAAATTTTATGTTTTAAAATATTTATTAAAATGTATCAAAAAATGTGGTCCCTTTCTGGTTTCTCAAGAAAATTTAATAATATTATAGCCCACAGCTGAACTTAGGACTTCCTCATAGATTGACTCATACACATATTTGCCATAGTTTTCACGCTTGGCAGGCATTTTGGTAACCACAGTTTTTTTTTTATTATTAAGTTGTAATCAGGAAGATGCTGCTGCCTGATTTAGTGAATTCTCTTATGCCCCTACTACAGGCCAATCGGAAAAGTACGTTTGTATATCTATTACTAGTTTACCGTGAGTGACAAAACTATCCCTCAGCGGCTAGTAGCCGCCTGTGCCCTCTTTTCCCAAAAGAGGGTCGCTTCCGATTCGGCAGAGAGGCCTCAAAGGCCACTGCCCATCCCTCAAAGGTGGTTTTTAGTGTACGTTTATGCATACCATGATAGACCGGCTGTCGTGGTATGCATAAAGCATTTACCACCTCCTCGCGTAACGGGTTAGCCCCTTCCAATTGCTTCTGGGCGCAAAAAAAACCAAACTATGCCTATTAGTTCCTACCACAGCAGCACAGCACAGTTTCCGAATAACTTGCGTCAACTGATAAAGATGTGTAACCAACGGCGTATAATTCGATTATACACTCATCCATTATACAGTTACCCTTACAGGTTATCAAAGTCCACTACTGGAATATAGCCCTCTCCATAGATTGCCTGGTAGGATATTTGCCACATTTCCCAAGGCTGGGGAAGGAGAATTGCCAACCAAAGTTCTTTAAATATTGGTGTTATTATCGCCTGCTTCGTTTCCCCCTGTCGACACCCATAGGACGATACGGGATAGTGGATATTCCTACACTGTTACTAAACGGCAAATATTATTATTCATCATCAACCACTGCTGAACATGGTTTCTACCAAGGAATCTCACAAAATTCTGTGATGAGCTGCTAATTGACGCTTGGTAGTCGAGTTGGCAACCGCAGTTTTTCTTTAATGCACACTTAGAACGCGAGTCGACTTGTCAAAATCACGACACCCGCTCTTGATAAATCGGATTTACTTTGAGCTGTTATCAGGAAGATGCTGCTGCCATCTCCTATTTCTGTTTCCTTCTATCGTCACTATGACATACGATGTATGAAGTATGATGTTGCGAAGTGGATTATCTTACGCTCCCTCTACATTATACCAATGCATGGTATAAAAATTAAATCACCTATTTTATATTATTAACTTAAATACACTCCTTTCTAGTCTCTTACTCCACTAGATTTCTTATTCGAAACAACTATCGAATAAGAAATCTAGTTGTAGGGTACACGCTTTACCATCAAGTAATCACGGCACATTACTTGATGAGGAAAGCTTACGCATCGCCGTAGGAATCCGACTAGGAGCGGCGATTTGTTAACCCCATCAGTGTCCCTATGGTAGCAGTGTCGACAAGTTTGGGCTCCACGGACTTTCATGTAAGAAAAGTGCTGGTAGGTTTTCATGTCATCCGAAGGGCTCTTGTCTCTATAAATGTTCCCTCAGTTTTAGAGCCTTGTGAAATATTTAGAGACGATGGCAAGAGAGCCGACGGTATGACATTTGTCCCTTGGGAGAGAAGTAAAGCCCTAGTATGGGATGCTACTTGCGTAGACACACTAGCGGCCTCTCACCTCAGGGGTACCTCGTTTGGAGCTGGGGCGGCATCAATGGCATCTGAACTGAGTAAGTGGCGCAAATATGAGCCTCTGTGAGACTATGGGGCCCGTGGGATCTACGTACGGTGAAATTCCTAAAGGAACTCCATCCGCGACTGGTCGTTGCTGCTGGTGATAAGAGGGCTGGTTCTTTTCTCGCTCAAAGGCTAAGTATAGCCATCAGCGGGGAAATGCAGCCAGCGTTCTTGGCACGATACCGCGTGGAATAGGACTGTACGATAATTTTTTTTTCAAATTCAAATCGTTTATTGCGAATATAGGTTGATACAGTTGGTGTTTACATAGTTTATCACTTATAGAACAAACATTTAGTACAGCTATATTCCGCCATTTGGCATGCAATGTCCATCACATTTTATTACTTTTATATTAAATTACTTAAACATACTCTAGTTAAAATTGGAATTCACATGTTATAAAATCAAAAATAATAACGATAAGTCAAT
Source organism: Parnassius mnemosyne (assembly GCA_963668995.1). NCBI lineage: Eukaryota > Metazoa > Arthropoda > Insecta > Lepidoptera > Papilionidae > Parnassius > Parnassius mnemosyne. The sequence goes on from CAVLGL010000126.1 coordinate 58,876,550, forward strand.
TTAGATAATATTGTATAAGTCAAGTCAATTTATTAATTAAGTAGCTACTTCTTTTTTAATTATAGTTTTTAATATTGTATATACCTAATCAGTTCATAAGTATTGTCACACAGTAAAAACTTTTCTTTTAGAATGCTGGCCACAAAAATGTTTATTGAATTCGAATTTCGAATTGTTCATGAAAATAAAACTGTATACTTTTTAGAATTTTACTCATTTTTAAATATGGAGTGGACGCTTAAAGAAGACTGTGTTGCAGTTATTGCGTTGCATCGTTGCGGTTACGCGCCAATTCAAATTTTTGACATACTGAAAAATTTGAATATAACCAAAAGATTCATTTATCGTACCATCAAACGATACAATGAAGAATCTAGTGTAGATGACAGGTCAAGAAGTGGTCGCCCTCGGTCTGTTAGGACTTCAGCAGTGATAAATCTGTGAAGGCGCGAATTCAAAGAAATCCCAAACGTAAGCAAGCAGAGGGTTAAGCAGAACCACGGTGAAAAGGGTGTTAAATAAAGACTAAGGGCTTCGTGCATATCGAAGAAAACAGGACATTGTTTGAATGCTCGGTAATGGACCTGAGACTGAAGAGATGCCGCGCTTTGTTGAAGCGATACGCGGGAAAAAAATATCGGGAAATTCTTTTTTCGGATGAAAAAATTTTTACCGTAGAAGAGAGCTACAACAAACAAAATGATAAGGTGTACGCACACAGTAGTGAAGAAGCGAGCAACCGTATTCCGAGTATCCAACGAGGTCATTTTCCATCCTCGCTCACGGTATGGTTGGGAGTTTCTTATTGGGGCTTAACAGAGGTACATTTTTGTGAGAAAGGTGTAAAAACGAATGCAGTTGTGTATCAAAATACAGTCCTGACGAACCTTGTGAAACCTGTTTCTCATACCATGTTCAATAACAGGCATTGGATATTCCAACAAGATTCGGCGCCAGCTCATAGAGCGAAGAGCACACAAGACTGGCTGGCGGCGCGTGAAATCGACTTCATCCGGCACGAAGACTGGCCCTCCTCCAGTCCAGATTTGAATCCGTTAGATTACAAGATATGACAACACTTGGAGGAAAAGGCATGCTCAAAGCCTCATCCCAATTTGGAGTCACTCAAGAAATCCTTGATTAAGGCAGCTGCCGATATTGACATGGACCTCGTTCGTGCTGCGATAGACGACTTGCCGCGCAGATTGAAGGCCTGTATTCAAAATCACGGAGGTCATTTTGAATAAACTTTAGTGTCATAAGAATCTATGTTTTGTTAAGTTCATTTTGGTATATAAATGGTTACATAATGAATAAACTTGTTTCAATTATTTTATATTAAATATGTGACAGAATTTATGACCTGACTAGGTAATAAAATATTGTATATTATGTTATGTTAATAAAAACTTAAAGTAAATACCATATTATTGTTGATTGAAGTTGATATTATTGTGTGTTACTAGACTCCACATATTCAGTTTGTCAATAAACAAGTTCAAAAGTTTTATTAAAGAAATACTGTACAAAAAGGGTTATTATAATATCAAAGAATACATGAATGAAAATAACCCCTTGGGAAGGGAATAAGGTTTTCGCCACCATGCTGGTTCTATGAAAAATCATTTAAAAATTGTAAAAACGATATTATTGTTAAGTGAAATATGTTTGAAAAAAAAAAGTCCCGCTGGGTTCCTTGCTGGTTCTTTCCAGGACAGAGATGTTGTCCGAACCAGTGGTAAATAAAAAATGACTTTCAATAAGAATTATGTAATAATCAATATTGAATAAAAATTATTCTATTCTATTCTATTGGCCTCTACGGTTTTATCATAGAAACTCCTATGACATACATGTACCAAGGCATTACATCAGAGCTTTGGCGTTGTACCTGCGGTCGAAGCAGGTGTTGACTGCCTTTAGCAATTTGCTCATAAATTATGGTTTCCAGACGTGAAAGCCAAATATCAACAGACCGGATCTTGTTGTGAGTTATATGTCAAATGTTAGGTTACACTGAACAAACTAACGTTATTGAAGCAAAGACTAAGAAACCATGCGTGGGTACGATACGGTCAGTACACAATCGAAGTTTCCATTAATTTGTAGTGTCAATGAATTTAGTTTGGAGTCATTATCATCGCTTGATTGCGATATATATAGGACTAAGAAGTTTCTCACCCATCACCCCATATTTGATCACGTGGGTGTTGCAACATGTGACTATAAGAAATGTCAAAAATGATATGACTTCTGATAGATCACGTTAGAATTATCTCGTTAAAACGTAAAAAAGCCCAACCGGCGACATGCAGTAGCGTTTTAGGTCTGGCATTACAGTCGTCAAACTTCCGACCAAATATAAGACAATAAAGTAAATGGAATGCTGAATTATTTAATTTTCATAAATTTTATGCATAATATCGATACTAATACTATGAATCCGAGTGTTTGTGCGTATGTGCGTGTGTGTGTATGTTTGTTACCTCTTCACGCTCAAACGGCTCGACGGATTGGGACGAAATTTGGTACACAGATAGAATATAACCTGGAATAACACATAGGATACTTTTTACCGCGGTAAAGTAACTTATTCCCACGGGAAAACATGAAAACTTTATTATTATATTGCGGGTGAAACCGCGGGGCGGAAAGCTAGTACGAATATAAAAGAATTACATCAAAATCGACACGTTTACTTATTTGTTTTAAAAAAAATATATTTTTTAAACATATTAGTTACAAAGGCAGACTTGATGCCAGTGATCATTTTCTGTCTGTCAACTCTTGACGTGATGAAGAAATTGTGGTAAGGGTCTTCAATATTCGCAAACAACTGATGTTTTGTAAGTAAATTCATTGCGTCATTTCATCTCGTGGGTGTCGTAAGAGGTAACTATGGAAAACACCGAATATCAATCTCATGGCCTCCACTGTCCATACAAGCAATACAAATAACCTAATGCACATTTCACATAGGTGTTATCATTTTAGTGAGTGTGTGTTCTTTCAATAAGTTGAGCATGGTTTTGGTGTCATTGAAATGAACATAGTGCTCCGTATAGACTGTTTTGTTGGTCTAAAGTTGCCACTAGATGTACCTTGAATTTCCTTAACTGACTTTTATGAAAGCAACCGTACAAGATAAGGTAGATTCTTTGTGCTTTTTCTTCTCTCTGTCAGCATATCATATTTTCTTTGTGATATAAGGGTGACAAACGAGTACACAGTCCAACTGGTGCTTAGTGGATGCTGTGGTGCATAGACAATTACATTTATTCTCGATTAAGAATCAAAACGCATATGCATTCTCACCCCTGGGAAATAAGGTGAAATGCCTCGTTTCAGTAAAAAGGGTCTCCGTTTCTCTACACTCACCATACGAAACACTGCATCATTAAGCTGCTATTTTACACTAGTATTATGTGAGAGCGTGGTCATACACCGGTGGAGCCACAAAAATAATATAGCTACTGCGTGGCTCTATCTCGTATAAATTTATTGAATAGTATATTTTATTCTCATGTTTCATGTGTATCACAATAATAAACTTTCTTCAATCGTTTGTTAGGCTGTATTAAATAAACACTAAGCCGTCATTTGACACGAACCCTGTTAAGACTTATTTGCCAGCCTAGTTTGCGTCAATTTGTCAACACGTTAAAAATAATACGTAACATAATTGGCATTAAGAAAGTTTTGGTTAGAAGAACATGAATTCATTTATTTGAATATTTTTATTCATAAAAACCTAACAAAAGTCCATTGCTGAACATGGCCTATATTGCCTTATAGGAATTCCTCCTATTATTATCTGCAACAATTATATTTTTATATTTTGCATTTTTTTTTCTTAAATCTTATTTCATTTGTATTTTGGTGGCTTAGTTAGATAGTGGCTGAAATGCAGCATAATTGAAGTAATTACTATTAACGTACTGGTGCAAGATGCTTTCATATTTTGACATAGTTGATAGAAATTTATTTTCAAAAAATTAGATACAATAATATAAATAATATATATTATATAACATAGAAAAATATACAATATTAAAAAACTATAATAAAAAAACTAATAACTTAAATTATCATACAATCCTACCATCTGTACCCCGCTGAATAGCTATACTTAGCCTTTGGGCGAGAAAATAACCAGCCCTCTCAGCACCAGAAGCGACGAACAGTCGCAGATACAGTTCTTTTAGGAACTTCAAGGCACGTGAACGCCACAGACCTATAGTCTCCACAGCAAACACGAACACACAAAAATATATAGTCATCTCTCAGAGACTCATATTTGAACCACTTGCATAGTTCAATGGGGTATTTGACATAATTACTACGCTTGGCAAGCGGGTTGATAAGCGCAGTTTTTTTTATTCAGCTGTTCTCATAAAGATGCTGCAGCCCATCTCCTTGTTTAGTAATCCTGTCGCCCTTTATGAAACTGAGGGGATAGTGGATATCCTTACACCATCACTACAGGGTTCATGTGCCGTGCCTATTAAAGAAGTTTATTGAAATATTGGATTAAAGATACTCGTATATAGACATAATTACTAATTTATTATTTTATATATTAATTTTATTTATTAATAGAAAAGTAACACACAACGTCATGACACCAATAACATTCAAATAATATCTACATGTACTAGAAGAGACGCCGAATGGAGTGGAATACAGTTTATCGCACATACCATCAGATGGACTGTGTGCTCGTTTATCATCTTTTCTATAAAAAAAAACTTATAGTATTTATTTTACCAAACTACCTAACTTTTAAGCTCTAACGTGTGTTGCAACACCTTAGTCTGTACCATAAAAAGGTACTCTGTGACACTTTCCTGTACCACAGAGTACTTTTTACTTAGTCTGTGCCACAAAAAGGTACTCTGTGATACTTTCCACGCGATCTGCACTGCCGCGTAGATTTCATTGTACTTTACAAACTATACAGAAAGCATCATGCTGTGCGGTATGTCTTACAGAGCATGATAAGCAAAAATGTGTACGAATTAACTTCAGAAGGACATTTTAATTTGAAGGAATGAGCGTAGAAAGTAAAATAAATACTAAAAGTTTTTTTTATAGAAAAGACTAAATACGAGCACACAGTCCATCTGATGGTATGTGCGTTAAATTCTATTCCACTCCTTTTATTAAATATTTAAAAAGTTACATCAATTTTCGATGAATTATTACACTATGAATTATTACTACTTAGAAACGAACTCGAAAGCGCACATTTAGTAATAGTAAAATTAAGTGAAGAGAACTTGTCGTTAAAAGACGCTCTAAATAAAAATATGTCATAGAATTTGTTCAGAACCCAGGATGAGAGCGATAACCCAAGGAAGAGGATGTCAAGAAACTTGAGGCTGACATTAGATGACGAAGACAACACGAGTTTGATTGATCTTGGGCAGAATACGTTAAGCAGCGACCCGCCAATAGATGGCGCCACCAGTCCATTAACCGATACTTTACGGGAGAATGAAAATTGTGGCACATCTTCATATATTAAGCCCAAAGTGGTAAACAACATTCTACAACCAGAGGTACCCACGCACTCCCCATTTAATCCCGGACAGATAGCAGTTAATCGTCCAAGTCAAAAACTTTGTATTATTAGTAGTAACAAAGTGAATAATATTCTCACCGCTAAATACGTTTCCTAATTATGATGTATGCCATTATATTTCGACAAAATGTGGAATTAAATAGCTACTCGATAATATTAACAACAAGCTTGTGAACTTCAATAAACAGGACTACTGTTTGATTTTTATAGGAGAACATGAATTTGAGACAACTGCAAATTACGACCTAGAATTAGCCCTCAATGAACTACATGAATCAAATAAACGTGTTATCACCGTATGTCTCACTGAACATTTTATAATTAAAGGTGAGGAGCAAATTTTAGCACTAAGTAATTTTCATGTGTCAACCTTTTGTTCTAGGCATTTGTAACGGAGAGGGGGTTCTAGTATTTTATTACACAATGACTTCAAAGATGTGGAATTGCATGAGAATAATGGACTATGTATTGAAAAACATTTTGAAATTTGTGGCCTAGAAATTCCACAAATAAAACTAATTAATTTATGTATTTATTGAACTCCTAATTCCAATATAAATGTATTTTTTCACAAAATTAATGAAGCGCTATCTAAACTACCCCACAAACACAAACAACGTAAATTAATTGTTTGCGGCGATTTTAATATTGATATACTGGTTCACAATAGCGCAAGTACTCAGTTCCTAGAACTTATATCCAATTTCGGACTTCAGTGTCATATTCAGGAACCAACACGAATTGATAAATGTATCGAAAACATCCTTAGTAATATTTCAACTGCGGTAGGTAGGACGCACAACTTCTTTCTCTCGGATCACGACACAGCTCAAACAATTTAATTTGAAACCAAACAATTAGAAAAAATATCTAAACAGTACTTCACAACTACACGTGACTACAGCAAAAATAACCTAAGTAAATTTATAGAGTGCATTAGCTGCATAACTTTTTCTGAAATATTCAATAGATTAAACACAAATGAGGCTTTTAATGAATTTCACGAAGAATTAACATTATTCTTTAAACTTTGCTTCCCCATAATAAGACGGAAAAATAGTTTTAGAGCCGGCGGAATATCTTGGATAACGAAAGGTCTTAAAACTAGTTGCAAAACCAAAAGAACACTAAGATAGAATTACTACTTAAATGGAAGCAATAATAATAAATAAGCGTATATAAAATATTCCAAATTGTTAAGGAAATGTACAAAAAGCACTCAATCGCTTTTTAACCAAAGGTACATAACCAATTCTCGCAATGAAGGTAAAGCAACTTGGGACGTAGTGAAACGATATGTTGACGGTACTGTTCCTAGGACTGGTCCATTCTTAGATAATATTGTCGACAATGGAATTACAGTTACATCTGGATCTGACATAGCAAACATATTTAATAATTTTTTTCATTGATGTAGTTCAAAACTCTACTAGTTCTGCTTCTGCCAATAATAAGTTAAGTATCCCACATCAAATTTTAAAAGTAACGTTTTCAGTATTTTTATATATATATACTTTTTGGTTGGGTCAGACTCCAATAGCTCAAAGTCATCACCTTGGATAACATCGTTAACTTTCCGGCTTTACCCACTACTCTCCATAATAACAACAGTGTTGCCTTTATCGGCTTTAGTAACAATAAGGTCGTTTTCCCTTATTCTCTGCTTTAGGGACTTAAAAACAGGGAACTCAGGATTAAAATGGGAAGACGCGGGCACAGCCCGAATTTCATTAGCTACCAAACTTTTAACGATGTTATCTTTCTTCCCGATCACAACAGCCACCTCCGCGTCAACAGCCATAGTCTCTAACGATTTTTGGGAGACCGAAGGTGTTAAATTATACCTTAGGCCTTTATGTAAAAGGGACAACTCATCTGTTGGAAACTGGACATCGGAAAGATTTTTAACTCGGGGATAAAATTGGTGATATTCTGTTAGCCACCGTAGAGTCTATATCACCTGAGGATGCCTCGTGTAGAGGCGAAACACGTGTCGTATTATCGTCATTGGTGTGTCTTGCCTAGTGTAGTGGTGTTGGGAGTAGCGGTGCTGGGATTAGTGGTGACGGGGATAGTGCACGCAATTGAGGGAGGGCGGGAGGTGCTTCTTCATACTAGGTAAGACACATCATTTTATTTTATAACGCGGATATTTGCGAAGTAAATTTTTGTAAAAGCTTTTATATAATGGATTTCCGCAAAGTAACGCCTGATTCTATTAATTATTTCATGATTTGTTTTAATTTATCCCCATATTTTTTATATTTAAAGTTATTTTTTATAATTCAAATAAATGTTTAGCATGAGCTGAATTAAAAATATAAAAAGGTTCTCAATTAGACAGCATGGTCTTTTGTTGTATGCATTTTGGTTGATATTTTCGTCAATTTTTGGTCCACTATCTCCCGTGGATGCGCGAAGACATAAAGTAGTGCACTTTTTTTGTTTAGAATGGCTTCTCTAGTACGTAGTTCATATAACTCAATGCCTTTCGATCAAATTATTAGAGTAGAGTAATAGAGAGTGCACCTGTGCTTATGCATACACTCTGCACTATTATCTTGTCTTGTGTAGATGGTTAATCTCCATTAAGACTGACTGCAGTGACGGTAATTCGGTCTAGAAGACACAATTTTTTTATTATATACTACTAAAACCTTTCAAAGGCCTCACATTAATGTCATATATTTCAAGTTTGCAAATTACACTAACAGTATTAATAGAGGATTGGCTGTGAAATTATTCCACAGATCAAGGCAAAATAATATACAAAACGCTGAACTTGGTTTACAATTTCCTTGTCTTGACGTTGTTGTGAGGTACTCCACTAAAGCCAGCTTCTATAATATGTATATGCGGTATTTTCAATGTGAAATATGGAAAAGTTAATGATTAGTGATGCGGTGAAGCAGGCGATGGCGCACGTAATGGCGCCTAGATGGCGCTGCACTACAGCATGTCATTGACAAAGTTTATGTGAACCAGAAAGCGATTGCAATGCCCTCAGCTCATAAGGAGTGGTAAGAAGGAACATGACGTGGAAGTAGTTTTATCTATTTTCAATTTCCGTAAGTCGACTTTTATGCGAAATTGGATTACCTCTCACATTTTAAAATTTAAATTGGCGACAAATATAACAATATTTATTATTTAGTCTGTATAGCATTGTGATACAACATACGATTTTTCGTATAGGGAATGACGAGAATAGGAAACCATTTCTACTAGTAATAAGGCATAACCTATTAATCGTGTAGTAGTAGTTAACCGTGTAGTAAGCGTTGTTAAGCGGTGTAGGAATATCCACTACCCAAAACCGCCCCAAAGGTTTTGTAAGAAGTAACAAAGGGAAACAAACCAGGAGATGGGCAGCAGCGTCTTCTTATAACAACTAGAAAAAAGAAAACCGCGGTTACTAACCCGCCCGCCAAGCATCACAACTATGGCAAACGTGACGCAAATCAACTATGAGGCAAACTATAGGGAGTAAGCTGAATTAGCAATTGGTTGGCTTATGGCTCAAAAATCGACAAACGATGGAGAAGAAAGGTACTCGAGTGGTAAATTCCTACCGGTAAGCGAAGGTATAAGGCGGCCCTCATGGAGTGACTACCTGGTTAGAGATGCAGGAAGTCGATTGATACAGTTGGCTTAGGACCATGCACCATGACCATTCAGCAGTGGACTTGTGGAGGGCTGTAATAAATAACAAACGAAAGAAGCTGTTCATAAGTTTCTTTGTTGCATCAATGCTACACAGACCAAAGAGTATACAAATCACTACATTTCATACAAACGGTAAGTAACATCAGTTTTAGTTTTCATCGCATACGTTTTGGAAATTAAAAGTCAATAATGAACCTCTTTTACGATTGTGGGAAAAATGGGACTGTAGTTAATATCAAAATGCTGGTGATTCATACAATATTTCAATCTTGTAAATGATATTCGTGTTTGGTTGCCAAAATTATTTAGATAAACTACTTCATAACAATAGAAGATAATATAACTTCAATAATGACATACCGTCTGCTATGGTGGAAACAAATTTACTTCATAGCACATCAGTCATAGTCGTTAAATGGGTATAGCACGTCTTTACTGAAGGTCATGTCGAAGAGACTCAATTTTTTGGATCAACATAAACTTAAGGAGATTTCTTCTTTCATTGTTCATTCGTTCAGCCTTTCAAGGTCCAATACTGAACATAGGCATCTCCATAGATTTTCTTGTAAGAGGGGTATTCCACATAGTTGCATGTTTGTTACCCGCAGTTTTTTATGTATTTTCTAATAGTTAAGTCAGGTTTTTTCTTAGGCTTTAAAAATAATACTATGTTATGACGGTACTAACAATACTAATTCCGAGTAATTTATTAATCACTCTAAATTAGCTTAAAATGCTTTTTTTATGAGTGGTCAATACTTAATAGTCAAAAGAGGCATTCGAAATCCACAACTTTCCAATATTGCAGTCCGCACTGAATTTGCACTTGTGATGAAAAGTGGATCCTTTATGAAAACCGGAAACGTTCTTGGGAACAGTTGTACTGAGAGAAAGTGGCCATACACAGTCCTAAACAGATATTAAGTAAAAAATCTACTTATTACTTCAGGGTGGAAGCCAAATAGATTCCGTAACGAACTTGAGTCAAAAATCTACTTGATGTATGATGAACCCGTCCAGCATTGTCATTACAGTTACTTAAGATGATTGCAATCAATTATGAATACGGATCAAAGCTTGCTATTAAACAATCGAGACTACTTTCGTCCATTACTTACCTACGAACATACATGTCTACACATTGAACAATGTACTACGGGAGCTTTGGCTGAAAACTTCTATCTACCATACTAGCAATACTATGGTAGATAGAAGTTTCCAGCTATTTTATTTCATACATTTTTACCACGTTTCCAACTCTGGGCTATATTTAATGTTTCGAATCAAATATTGTACCGAATAGGCAAATATACAATCTGTACGTTTATTATTAAATAAAATTTTATACTTACTTACTTACTTATCTTCACGCACAATCCCTGACGGGGTAGCCAGAGAGAACAGATCGCCAAGTGTCACGATCCTTACATATCTCTTTCGCTTCTTTCAGATTCATTATCTTCTTCATACATGCACGTCTAGGTATCCGAGTACTCTTGACCCTACCCTCTTCGAGCAATTTGCTCACATGGTCTTCGAAAGTTAGTCTCGGTCTACCTCGACACCTTTTAATATTAACTTTCGCGCTATATATTTTCTTCACCATTCGGTCTTCACTCATTCGCTCAACGTGCCCAAACCACCGAAGCACGCCCTTATCAATTTTTGTAATAAGGTCATCTTTCAAACCTGCCATATTGCGAATCTCTTCGTTTCGCTTTCGGTCGGCCATAGTAACGCCTCACATTTTACGAAGAGATCGCATCTCCACTGCATTCAACTTACTTTTATGCTTCTTCTGGCATACCCAGGTTTCGCTGCCATATAACAAAGTCGGTACCAACACTGCGTTATGTATTGCAAGGCGTGTACTCTTCGCTACGCCTTGCCTTTTGACTAACGCAGTCAGGGCACCATTGACTTTGTTCCCGGCAGCGACACGCCTGTCCACATCTAAATCACATCTTCCATCCCGGCTAAAAGCACTCCCAAAGTATACAATTTCATTTACCTGTTCTAGACATTCCTGATTTACCAATATTTCACACTTCGTTCTCTCTTCGTCCCTTTCAAATACCAGAACCTTAGTTTTATTAGCATTCAAACGGAGACCTTTAATTTCACATTCCTCTTTCATACACGTGACTAATGCCTGCAGTTCTGCCTCTGATGGTGCAATAAGCACTGCATCATCAGCATACAGCAGACAATTTACTTTTATGTCACCCAATTTCACACCCAAACAGCTATCTTTCAGCTTTTGTAAACAGCTGTCGAGATACAGTATGAACAGCCAGGAAGACATGACACAACCCTGTTTTACGCCCGTTTGGACGCTAAACATGGGTGACAGGTCATGCCCTACCCGCACACAGGCTTTACAGTCACAGTAAAGAGACTGCACAGCCCTTAGCAATCGGCCATCCACACCATACCCCGGCAACAGTTCCCACATTTTCTTCCTTACAACCTTATCAAATGCTTTCTCAAGATCCACAAAAGCACAGAAAATCTTCTGGTTAACAGCCAGAAGCTTTTCCGTGATCATACGGAGAGAAAACATTTGATCCGTGCATCCTCTTCCAGGTCTAAATCCGCATTGTGCCTCCCATAGAAATCTTTCCGATTTCTCTTGCATTCTACGTGTCAAAACCTTCGAGTAAACTTTACTTGCTAAACTGGTCAAGCTGATCGCCCGATAGCACCCGCAGTCAAAATGTGAACCTTTACCTTTATATAAAGGCACAATGACTGCGGATCGCCAATCATCCGGGACATCCCCCGTCCGCCAGCACAAATTGCACAGCAGATGAAAGCTGTCCCAGACGCGAGGCCCACCATACTTGACCATTTCAGCAGTAACTCTGTCTAGTCCCGCAGCCTTACCACATTTCAAACTTCGAATCGCACGTTCAATCTCTTTCATACTGATGACCTCAGTGTCATCGAGGTCCGGGTCTGGCGTGCCAGTCACGGCGTCATCCCCGGATCCCTCACTAAGATCATCACACGCATACATTTCTCTATAAAATTCGCTCCATCGCTGCATGACGTCCGATTTTTCTGAGAGGACGTCATTAGTTCTCGAAAGCACTTTGTTCATTCTTAAGGCCGTCGCACCACTTCGGGTCCTTCCAACCTCTTTCCAGAAGAGTTTGGAGTTCTCCTTAAAGTTGTGCGACTACCTTTCATCCGCTTCCATTCTACACCTTTCACGCACTTCCTCAATCAATGCTTTCGTGTGAACTTTCTGCAGCTTATATCTTTCTTTCATCTTCTCTCTCATATCCTTATCATTACTAGAGGCCAAGTAGTCTAACCATGCTTTCTTCTTCTTCTTTACAGCTTCTTTCACTTCATCATTCCACCATGCATCTCTTCTTTTACTACTGCCTCTTTTTATTGTTCCACACACTTCTTCCGCTGCACTTACCATTCCATCCCTAAGGTTCTGCATGTTCTTTATACACATTCGTTTCTGCCATCGATGGTGTCAAGCTTTTCGGCTACCCTCGCATGATATTTATCCCTAGTATCCGCTTCCTGAAGCTTCCAGCTTCGGATGCGACAGACCGACTGTGGTTCTGTCACTGTCGTCCGGTAGCGCCAACCCGCGATTTATAACTCACTTTTATCTTGGTCTGCTCGGTACAAAGTTTGCAATCGATTTCACACTAACTTCTCGACAAGATATATTTATACCTTTCTGAATCTCAAGTTGCAGAAATGATTTTGTAATTAATAATAATAACAATATGTGGCAAGTCAGTGTGCGAATATTACGCCCATTGACCCCGTCATCATATGATGAGGGGGTCAATACATAAAAACGGCGTATATATAAAATGGCGTATATATATAAAATATTTCATCTGAGGCGACTGGGACTCCGTGACGGACCGCTCCGGGCTCAAATGCAGAAGGTGGTGCATCTTGACACTGCCCGCATCGTCCGCCGGTTTCTTTACCTTACCCCCTAACCCTCGCCGGTTTGGTCTCCCATGCCGCGGGCTTCCATCTGGTTAGAATTTTATTTATTTATGTATAATTTTTTTATTTATTATATATAATGAAAAATATTTTTTGAAATATTTTTAAATATAATAAAAATGTAAATAGCCGATGTCTGTACATTTTAGATTTATATAATAAAAGTGATTGAAAGGTACTAAAAATAACAAATTAAATACATTTCTACCATTTTTAGAATTTTGTGTCTGTGTGTCTGTTTGTTTGTTAACGTATCACGTAAGTACCAATTTATATCATAAGAATCTGTGAAAATATAAAGAGTATCTTCAGGTTACATTTAGTCTTTATTTCATTAAAATTAGTTCATTCTATCAAAAGTTATGACAAATATTCTGAAGTATGGCTACGATGTATATATCGTGCAAAACATAAAAAATCCGTTTACCGCTTATTTCGCTTACAAGCGGTAAACGGATTTTTTTTTAACTATTAAGCCAATGCTTGATTACTATTTCTTTTGATATCGATCGATTCATCCGGTTTTAGGCGACATTTGAAATCCGTATATAATGATCCACGAAAATGTTTCCGGCTCAGATCGATTGATTAATGAAACACAATATTTTAAATAAGTTCGTAAAAAAATTGGGGGGAAATTTAAAATTGATGCTCTTATTATTATTTGTAAATAATCTTATTTTCAAAATAAATTAGATATAACTGGCCAGCGGTATCTTATACAAAAACACTTTTACGCGTGAAATGTCGTATAAAATCACGTTCCTTTTCTGCCGACTTCCAAAAAGGAGACGGTACTCAATTCGACGCGTATGTTTTTTTTATGTGTGTTACCTCGTAACTTTTTACTAGGTGAACCGATTTCGATGATTCTTTTTTTATATGAAAGCTGATTGTTTAGGCCAAACAATTAACATTTGAAATTCGCATTCAACACTCGTGTCTGCCCGCTAACTTTGTAAAGGTCACCGTGCCCCACTCCCGTGCGCATCGCCCGGCAGAGGGCACGGGCGCAGAACGCGAGTGCGAAGAGTAGCTTGAAGGCAGTGCGGTCGCTAGCAAGGCTTGAGGTCGCCCGGGATAACCTCCATTTATAGTGGCGATTTTGTTAGCAAATTTGTGCAACGACGAGGAATTGTAGTCTATAATTAGACGCCGGGTTGACTAATAGTTAGGAAGTTAACATTGATTGCGATCAACGTGTGAATTTGTGTGTTGTGCGCGCCAAATTTACCGCGAATTTGGTTATTCTAATTTGATAGCGTATATAAGTGCATTTGACAATATTAATTTGCTTGTGAGGCATTTGATATTGTTCGGAGACATTTTCCGTTGTCGGTTGGACGCTGAACTTTGTGACTCTAGAGAAGATCGTGTTCGGTTCTAGAAATAATTTGTTGCCACGTGAAACGGAAGTGACCTTTGATCCGAACATTCGGTATTCGTGCTGTGTGTTACGTTTTTGATTATAAGTAACGGGATTTAGTTGCGTTTTGAAGTTAGTTAAATGTACAATAAAGTTGATAGACTGAATTAGTTAATGGAAGAAAGAAACTGACCGTGGGTGACGCCGCTGGACAGTACTGCACCTTGAGGCGGTGCCGGAGTCAGGGCTGCTGCCGACTTCAACGGTCCATTCAGATCGACCACAATACACACCACTAAAATACCACTATACATGCACCTACACACCTTCGGCCTGACCGAACCTTGGGACAGTCCTCGCCTCAGATCCAGGTACGTACTATTTATTTTCCTAGCCTTCTCCCTACAGTGTAGTAGGATAGGACATTTATCCATTGGCCATTTGGGCCCCGTCCTAGTTGTTCGTCGAATCCACCGCTGATGGGCCCTGGGATATTAGATATTTGTAGGGACAGCTAGGTGCGTAAACATTTTTGGTAGCAAGAGCGCGGTTGATTGTTGGTACAATCGCCCGGCCGTAATATATTATTTTTGATATTCTGTGTCGCGTGCTCTCTGATCTCATCCAAGTTAACTTCAGTCACATCATCATCATCGGCGGTCACTAAACTAAGCGGTCGTGTTACCTTTCCTATCATCAACTCTAGAGGGTTATATTTAGTCACCCTATTAACAGTAGAGTTCATAGCCAGCTGAACCTCTCCTAATGCGTCCTGCCAAGAGCGGTCACGACTAGTCTCTACCGCTGTTAAAATACTCTTAAGAGTACTTATTACCCTCTCGACCTGACCATTTGCACGACTGCCTCCAGCAGCTATCAAGTGCAACTCTATGTTATTAGAAAAGTATAGAAAGTAGAAAAATCTTTGCTTGCGAAACAATGACCCAGATCTGCTATTATGCGTTTCGGTGCACCAAACAGAGCTATACAGAAATTAATAGCACGAATACTACTATTAGTGTCGATGTTTTTAGCTAATGACGAAGTAGCACAAATTTGGTAAACGCATCTAATATGACAAATACTTACTCCTTGATGTCGTTTTTACCAGATAATTTACCCGAAGCGTCAATATGGATTGTGTGCCACGGGATATTGACCTTGGGAATCGGGTGCAGTTCTGCTTGAACTTTACCCGAGTGGGGCTTCGCTACTTTACATGCGATGCAGTTATCCACAAATTTCCTCACATATTTCGACATGCCTTCGAACCAGTAGTGCTCGTAAATCATTTTGAGAGTTTTCTCCCATCCTAAGTGCATGACAGACTCATGGACGTTATTAATCACAGAGCACTTAAGCGATCTAGGTACAATAGGCAGCCATCGAGTGCGACCGTTACGCTGAATTTGGCGATATGGAATGTTTTTACGAACTTCGTAGGTTTTGGGAGTTTCCTCAGGAAAAACTTCGTTACGAAGATCAGAAACGATCATACTAATCTCAGTGAAAGGATCGGATGCTGGACTGTAATATTTCACTTAGCGAGGGCTTCGGGGTGGCGCGCTACAAACTTAGATATAACATTAATTTGTATTACGGTTAAGGTTATTTTATAATAAATTAGATGTTTCTTGTATTGTTGTGTTTTTGCTGGATTTTTTGTGTATTGATTTACAGAATTATGTTATTTTAAGTGATTTAATTAACATAATTGCGATATTGCAAGGGTTTAATTTACAGAATTGTGACATTTTTAAATCGAATTTTTCTTTAAAAAAGGAGGATGATCTCCATTCATTCTTTGTTTGCCTTCTCTCCGTAGGGGGTTTTCAGTAATCGATTAATGTATAAGAAGTGACTCCTCAACTTTGACATACTTGTAGAACCTCTTTTCAGTATAAAATTTTCAGCAGCTTTCGTAACATCCAAAAATGTAATTTATCACTTACAAGTATGCGCTAGAGTTGCCATAAAAAGCAAAACAACGTTGCAATAATAAACTTTCTGATTCTAGTATTCAAAACTTTACATGTGGACAGTTGTGACAAAAAATTTATAGCGCTTGTAGAAACATCAATATTCTATCAAATTAAGTCATATAATTTTTAAAAGTCAATTCATCTCAATATTAAGAATAGGTGTCGTTTCAAAATTTGTAACATTAGCTGGTAGCTTAAGAATATCTTTTTAAATAGCAGTTAAACCTTCACATGGCGTTAGCAAACAGTTGACAGAACGTTATTGTATTGTATACTTATTGCCGACACGTTTTTTTTTTTCATTAAATTATCAACAATCTACAAAATAATGAATGACACATATATATGGTAACACAGCACGCAGAGTTCGAATTCATGAACTTCCATTAAGCGAACACAAATTTTTCAAGTTCGTAAAATAACCCATATAAAATAAGTATTATAAAATTATATATTCGCCATTAATGGATTACTTTAATAAAAAAAGACTGCAATAATATTTTACGAACATGTTGTGCTCGACGAATGTACCGTTTGCATATTTAATTTATCAAAAACAAATATTCAAACAAGTTTCTGAAAATGTTCTGTAAATAAAAAGTAACGACGAATCGTTTTGAAAAGAGGATTATGTTTGTATTTGATACGTTCGTTAGCCACAGACATATTACAGAACAAGTACACACTCAGCCCAATAAATCAATACGCTCAATAGGATTTCGTATACACTGTACATTCTAGATTTGTAGGTGAATAAAGAAGCTTTTTGTGTTGTTTTTTATGCAATTCTTGAAGAGGCCTACGTTCAACAGTAGACTTGTGAAAGACTGTAATGAAGGTGATGATTATGGTCATCATGATTATGATGATGATGACGACGGTGAACGCCCTTGCGCTAGCCGTAAATTGTACAGAACATGTGCTACCCGTTTTCTATACCTGCATGCAAATAGAAAATGTATTAATGTAATTCAAATGCTGATTGACCACGTGCTCGTGGGTGAAGGCAAACATCGTAAGGAAACCAGCTGGACTCGCTCCAGTAGAGGAGGCCCTAGCTGAACATGGAGACCGCAATTGACTCTTTTGTGCTGACTAAAAAAATATATAAAATACATGATGAACATAGTCCTGAGCCATTTATCGACTTCATTCATGTCCTAAGAGTTCGTCAGTCCATTTAGTAAGTTCCTTTCTTCATCACCGTTTGTCAGTTCTTAACAATAGTTTTAAGAACGCGGTCCATTGCCACTTCAGCTAATGATCGTTTTAAAATATAATTTTCATGAAACTGATCAAAAATGTAAAATTGTTTGTGAAGCAAGCAGTTCCCATTATGAATTGGCCATGACCGTTTATAGTAGAACGATAAAAGTTGCCATAATTGCCAATTTGCGACGTGGTCGTGAAACGTGAAGCATTAATGTAACGTTACGGCTCGCTTAATGAAAAATTCACTATAAAGTTTGCTAGAGATTTTTAATATTTTACCCAATTTCGGTACGGTTTATAATGCTGTTAAATCTTGGATATTTTAAAAACAAAGGACCAAGGCAATGAACGTTGGCGATATTAAATTTTTAATTTAAAATCTTGTAAAATTAGGTAGTTTATTTAAAATAGAACATAATATTCGTTTTTGTATCTAATGGTTTTAGTTTCAAAGATCTAAATTGTTTTCATTTATTTTTAAGTAAACTTAGGAGATAGCCATGAGTCTGTTTCTCCTAACTATATTATTATCGGCGGTGACATGTTTTTCTTTGTGTTATGTTGCCATTAATGAATAATGGAATTGAAGAACAGCATAACTGCTGGCTGTATAAGGAACTTCAAATTCAATAAGGGTATGATGGAAAGGCCTGTATAGGCCGCCGCGAGTTCTGATTTCAACGAAGCTGTAAGAATCGCATAGGCTAACAGCATTATCATCACAGAAACTAGACTAGCGGTGGGAAATGATTGTGCATGTAGTTGCGGGGAGTGAGGAAGGTGCTGTTTAAACTAAATGACATTGATATCATAATAAATATTATTAAGTTATAATTTCATTAGCTGATTTCAACGAACAACGAAGCGTGCGCAAATTTCGGTTTTAGAATTTTATAAAAGTTTAAGAAATTATACTTTTGCTGACAGGGCAACGTAAAGAACGACATAATAAAAGCTGAAATACGAAATCATTCGTTGAATCTATGTATGAAAAATGCGCCCTTATACGAGCTATGTCAAGTACATAGTAGTATGATTTGAACTAGTAGACTAGAATGTTCAGAGGTGGACTTTTCATGGGCTCTAACCGTAACAGTGAAGTCACACCCACTGGAATAGTACAGTGGACTGTTTAATGTTGACTAATTCCTTAACCCTCTAAAAATAAGAGAATGCCTATGTCCTGCATTGGGTATATACGTAGACTATCAATCGATCTTTTTTGCCATGCGGTCGAATATCTACAATAAATTATACATAAAAAAATATTATGCATAATATATAGACCGTATATTACTTTTAATCAACCACAACAATAATTGTCTAATTGTAGACCGAGACTAACTTTCGAAGACCATGTGAGCAAATTGCTCCAAGAGGGGAGGGTCAAGAGTACTCGGATACCTAGACGTGCATGTATGAAGAAGATAATGAATCTGAAAGAAGCGAAAGAAGTATGTAAAGATCGTGACACTTGGCGATCTGTTCTCTCTGGCTACCCCGTCAGGGATTGTGTGTGAAGATAAGTACAACAATAAAATAATAAAACTAAACTTGGCATGAAATAAGTAAATTAATTCTTGACCAGAATATACGTGGTAGAGCCATGCTACAGCTATATCATTAGTACAGTTGTAGCACGAATGGGTCGCTATTCTCTCGTACGGTTGTACGAGAGAATAGCTCTTATGGCGAATTTTAATATGCGGATTTTTGTCTTTCTACTAGATATTTAAGTTTTGCCCCTTTCTTATACTTTTATATGGAAAATTAATAGACCTTTAATTTTTAATTAAAATGTCTTTCTATGTCACACAAATCCACACACAAAGTTTTCCACATAATAGCAATTAATCCTAGTTTAGCTTAGGAGGTCGATAGTGCAGTCTAGATGTCGACGAATTTGCATGTGCCGGGGAAATGCCTTGTAAGTCTGCGGTGAGTCGAGAGGAAGGCAAGTAATCTGCGAGAGTGCCGTGAAGCAGATGCGAGCAGTAAGGCTCAGAGTCGTGCCGAACACTGTAGCGAATAGAGTAGCTTGAAGGAACAGGAAGCATTATTATTCCAGTGCTGCGATGAACCTTTGTAAATCTAGATGGCTTGCAGAATATGAAGACTGCAGACAATATCTACTCGGGAGCGAATGAATGGGGTACTTGAGAATGATGACGAAGATTTGAAGATGTAGTTTCCGAAGGTTGTTGGTTGCGTGTTCATATCACGTAGGGTGGTCACCACTGTGGCGGATGGAAGGATAAGCGGAGATCTCCCGCCGGGCAAGGTGTTCTGCCCGGGGAGCGGCCAACGCTCCGAGTGGTAGTTCGGAGCTATTCTATATATACTGCTTTAACTTCGGATCTTTGTTAGCGCGATTTAGGCTTCGATATATTTCGCTTGTAGCGCAACGACAGCGCCGCCACAGTGTCTATGGACCACAACATCCATTTGGTGCATCCACTGTGTGCTCGTTTTTTTTTTCTTTTTTGATTCTATAGCCGTTGAAAAACTTAGCCGCTTTAGTACATCTGCTTCATCATAAATATATCCCAATTTTTGAAGTCTTTGAAGTCCGTTAATTCCAATAAAGGTAGTCCTAAGCCACCCCATTTATCGTTTTTTTTTATAGGAGAGAGGGCAAACGAGCATATGGCTCACCTGATGGTAAGTGACTACCGCTGCCCATTAATAACTGCAACACCAAGGGAACTGCCGGTACGTTGCCGGACTTTTAAAAAGGAATAAGCTCTTTTCTTGTCTCTTTATACCAGCGGCTCTTAATCTTGAATCGCAGAACTAAATCTGACAAATATTCAAGTGGATCGCGGGAGGGTCCTAAATTAATTAAATAAGTGAAAAAGTGTAAATTTGCACCCTATTAATATCAACTGCTGGGTACATTTCAGGCACAGGCCTCTTCTCATATCTAAAAGGTTAATAGAGTAATAAGCCTGCCGCGTTGCTCCAGTACATTTTGGCACTCTCCACATGTTTAGTACGTGGTAGATCCACGCTGAAGCTATATTATGGTTGTAGAACGATCGGGTCGGCTCGACCTCTCTCGGCATCCCATCCTATTCCTCAGGGGTGACAACACATCTGCATTTTGATTGATTCTTAATTGAGGTTAAATTTAGATGTCCATGGCCTCATCATCCACTTACCATGAGGTGGACTGTATGCTCTTTTGTCAACCTTATTCTATAAAAAAACATGTCTTCCAAATATTTGCCTCTTTACACGTGTTGATTTCCCCACGATGTGTTACTCCATTGTAGTACACGTTTAAAATCAGAAGTTACAATAATTCTGTAAGAACGGCAACTGGGGTGTTAGTGTACTGTAAAATTATATAAAAATGATATTTACTACTGATCGTATTATTAGAGAGTAAATGGTAGTAGCTTAAAAAATTGGTAAATCCAACTGGGCATGCCCTAAGCGCATTAAAAAAAAATACGTATAACATGATTGATTATACGGAATTTTTTAAAGTAGTTTAAATACATTTCATATTATTTACATTTCATATCTATTGCAGCCGCCATCTTGGATTTACATTTCGACTGCACTATCGGCTTCAACACCCGCGAAAACCATGAGAATGACACCCATGATGAAAAAATTGATACCTCTTGCAGGCGCCATCTTGGATTTACATTTCGACAGCACTATCGGCTTCAACACCCTCGGAAACCATGAAAATGAAACCCAAGATGATAAAATTGATATCTATTGCTGCCGCCACCTTGGATTTACATTTCGACAACCCTATCGGCTTCAACTCTATCGAAAACCATGAAAATGACACCCATGATGTAAAAATTGATACCTATTGCAGCCGCCATCTTGGATTTATATTTTGACAGCACTATCGGCTTCAACACCCTCGAAAACCATGGAAATGAAACCCAAGATGATAAAATTGATATCTATTACAGCTGCCATCTTGGATTTACATTTCGACAGCACTATCGGCCTCAACACCCTCGAAAACCATGAAAATGACACACATAACGAAAAAATTGATACCTAGTGCAGCCGCCATCTTGGATTTACATTTCGACAACCCTATCAGCTTCAACACCCTCGAAAACCATGAAAATGACACCCATGGCGAAAAAATTGATACTACTTACTTTTAGTACGTACTATGTTATTTATTCTGTGCTTTTAAAATATTGTAATAAAAAAATCTCTTTGGTTATTCGAATATTGTGTATATGTACAGCAATCTTTTTGAGCCGCTGCAAACATCCGTAACAATGTCCACTCACGACGACGACTGACGCCGAACTAACTGAGTGACGTAGTCTCTATTTAGTAATAATTTATTCTTACAAGGCTGCCGAATACACCGAAAATTTTGCCATTTCGCAGCTGAAAAAAATTTATTATAACTAAACTAAACGAAATGCAGCCGCAAAAATTTATTATAACTAAACTAAAAAAAATTAAACTGCCATTTACTTTCAATGGCTTCCCACGTGATAGATGATGAGTTTTAAAAATATATTGAGTTGATTAATTGATATTTTCAAAAGTTATGGTGTTTACAAGCCTTGCGCACTTGATAAATCCACACCATAAGCCACTAAAACCCCTTTTTTATTTAAAAATAGCAATTAATCGATTAAAAAATAATAATAAGTTCAACAATCATTTATCTTTCTGACAATGCGCTTTTTATATTACTTATATGTACAATATGATTGCTAGATACGATTTCAAGTGACAAAACGTTGGAATCTTAATTTTTAGGCCCTAGTAGAACATACCGACGCGCTTAGGCGCTTGCGGCACGCATAAAACTTAACAATCTTGTACGTAGGATTACCAGCTTAAAGGGTAAGAACCTATTTTTAAAAAATCGCGTCCCAAAATAAAGTGATGTACCTGGTTTGAAGAGCACCTCCTGCCCTCCATTAATTGCGTGGACTATCCCCGTCACCACTAATCCCAACACCACTACTTTTAACACCATTACACTAGGTGAGACACACCATCGTGTATAATATGAAATGTGTTTCGCCACAAAACGAGGCATCATCGGGTGAAGTAGACTGCGGTGGCTGACTGCTAAGTGAAACTACTTTTACGGATTTTATCGCGTTCAATTTAACTACTACGTCGGAAATAATAAAAATAAGTTAAAATAAACGTAATAAAATCCGTAAAATAATTTTAAACAAGTTTGAAAAGCACTGCTCTGCATGCAAGCAACACGTTACAATATTAGTCACACAAACAGAAATTATTACAAAGAGCGAATCGCAAGGCGTGCGTGTAACAGCGAGTAACCGAATTTATGTTTCAATAAATTTCTAGTATTTAATAATTTAGAAAATTTGCTGCTGCTTCTATTTACTAAAAGGTATGAGTTTTATAAAAAACTAGAATACAACGGTGAACGGCATAGTCGGGAAGGGTCGCCCTAGGCGAAAGTTTATCGACCAAATTGGCGATATATTAAAAATGGGCCAAATCAAGAGTACCTTTAACCGACGAGCGTGTATGCGTAGGTATACGGATGTGGAGGAAGCGAGAGAGGTGTGTCAGGATCGTGCCAAATGGAAGTCCATAATCTCTGCCTACCCCTCTGGGTAACAGGTGTGAGTGTTTATGTTATGTTAGAATACAACATAATTTCATAAAAAGTGTTAGTCAAGCTAGCCTGTCTCTTTGCTGGTCACTGGCCTCCTTTCATTTCTGAGTATACTAAAGAGTAGTAGATCCGACCCAGTGCATGCTAGCGGGTTTCATATTACTTCTACGTTTCTTCTCTTTCTTTATAGCCTATTCAAACTCCACTGCTGAACATATGCCTCAGTACAGATTGCCACATAGGAGGGATTTTCCCATAGCTGCACCGCGCATTATTTTAATGTTATCAGGAAGATTTTTAATTTTTTTTTTACATTTACCTCACAAAAGACTACCTCCCCTAAGACTGGTACACGGAATCATCATTCTTTCTGGCCCCGTCGCTGGTCTATAGATCGCCACCAACCAAGTATCGACTGCGGAGGGTAGGGAAAGCGACGCCTCACAGTACCGCACTGTTCTACCGCGTCAAAAAGCTTGTTGAGATCTGTTTATAACATATTATGATGAAAAACATCTTAACAGATTTCCATGTATGCTATTGAACGCTAATTTCTTTAAAAGTATGACGAGATCAAACATATCAAAGGCATTGGACTAATCAGTGTTAATTGCTACTACTAGCAAACGTTATTCATGCAGTGAAAAAGATACTCGTAATTTGTGTAAAGAACAAGGTTAGTTGCTGTTGATCGATATTTTACAAATCCCTGTTGTTCGGGTAGAACTATTTTATGTAATATGGGATAAATTTGCTTATGTATTAGCTTCTCAAGAGTTGATAACAAAGTTATAAGGCGGTAGCTTGAGACGTCATTTTTGCACCCGCTCTCGTAAACTGGTGTAATAAACTCAGATATTTGAAATAATCTCACAGCTAATAGACTGGTGGTAGAATAATCTCACAGTTAGTAGACCGGTTACTAAAATATTCTTACTGTAACTGCTGTCTATATATGGATATGATATACGGAGCTAAAAAATTCAGAAAATAATTGTCTGGTTTATCACAATTTTTAACTTTATAAATCATAACGACGTTAGGAATTCCACTTTTACCTTTTCGATTATTAACAAAAGACTAAAATAATTTGATGTCTTTTTAAGCCCTTTTTCAATGGAATTAATGTAAGTATTGTGGCACTCCGCACGGAACAAGTATTTGTATGGCCTACAAATAATTGTTCCGGGTCTGGATGTTTGTCCTTGTGCAATTCATGTTTGTAAGCTGCCTCCACGATACAGGATAAAATCCTAGTGTGGAGGAAACGTTTAAAAACAAAAAAAAATCAGCTATTTTTTTCACCTTATCCAATACTTTTCTTTCTCTTTAAATACATGAATGAGTGGTCGAAAACCGAAACCTAGAAAGTTAATACATTTTGATGAGCGAAGCGGTACATGCATGTTTATAAATTCATAATTTTTTTCATTAAATATGTTAACTGATTGTTCAGCAGTTAGCCCTTTTATAAGAGAATAGCAATTGATGTTAGAGATAGATTTACTAATGGTGGAATTGTTTACTTGTTAATATTTGAACCTCGAAATAGACAAGTGAGCCATAGATTTACACGTCTTAGGGATATAATCGTACAAAAATCTGGATTTTTAGACGATCCAACGGCAACAGCGGATTTGGAGGCAGTTCGCAAACGCAGTTATCATCGTTAGATAAAAACCAGTCTAAAATACGGCCCAAAGGATTTCTTACGGCGTTTAACTGTTTAAAGTTTAATGAAGATAATATAAAGTTAAGCAGGGATTTGTCATTATAGGTGAGGTTGGGTTAAGACAATGTAGGTGTGATATTTAATACCGTTTGCTTAGTGTCCAGCCATTGTAAGTTGGGAAGATTGAAATCACGAACAACGCAAAGGTACTGATAGTTAATTTCCATAATTATGTTACATAAGGACGTTAAAAAATTATCATATATATAATCTATCGTTTCGGCTTTGTCGCTCGTTTAGCACCACCCGGGGGACACGTGTAGGGTGGGCCTAGGGTTAGGTGGTCGAAGCCTACGGACGCGAACGACTCATCCCATCCTGTATCCCATCATGTATGGTAGTGAAAGTTGGGTCTGGCAGAAGAAGCATGAGAGTAGATAAAGGCTGTAGAAATGCGGTCATTACGGAATATGCAAGGGCTGAATCTGAATGACAGGGTGAGAAATAGTTTGCAAAATGACCTTGTGACTAGGATTAAAAAAGGAATACTTCGGTGGTTTGGTCACGTAGAAAGAATGAACGAGGAAAGAGTGACAAAGCAAATTTATGTTTCAGAAGTGAACGGCAAAGTCGGGAAGATTCGCCCTAGAAGAAGATTTATCGACCAAATCGGCGATACATTGAAAATGGGCTAGATTAGGAGTACCTTTAACCGACGACCGTGTATACGTAGATATATGGATGTAAAGGAGACGAGAGAGGTGTGTCAGGATCGCGCCAAATGGAAGTTCATAGTCTCTGCCTACCCCTCTGAGTGACAGGCGTGAGTGTTTGTGTATGTGTTGTGTGTATATATAATCTTAGTTATTTATCACATCGGATTTTTTATTAGAGACGGAATAACATATTTCCATAAATTAATAGCAAGAGCTTATATTACTTACTTTATCCCATCTTCATTAATGAAGCTTCGCTTAATCTACTTTGGGATAGTCTAAGTCTTCTTAACCTCAAAAAGGTCTCGGCCTTGTCTTAATCTTGTATGAATTTGGACTTATGTTTGAGCTCAATTTTAATTAATCTAGGCGTTGAAAATACTGACGGAAAAGGATCTAACCAACGAAAAGCTAATATTGAAATAATTTGGTTCGGTGTACGATGTTATGATGAAAGGCTTCAACATCACTTAGTAAAAATATAAGAAAGCTTGTCAATGTATTTAAGTTACTAAGGTTTCTAGCAAGTCCAAAATTACTGTTACAAATTTACAAGGCTACTCTGTGGATTTTTATTAAGTTAGAGTATCTGTTATCGATTGTTGTAAGATAATTCTTGTCGAAGTTGAACGTGCCCAACGATGTATCATAAAAGTAATGTCGTTACTTCCTTTTCGTTATCCAACTACACTAGAGTATGAAAAAGCCCAAGTACTAAGCGTAAGATTTTTTTTTACACGAATTCATACGAAAGTACCATCGTATAACTGCATCATATATCAAAATTCCAATTGAATAGCCGAACCCTGAAACAAGAAGTGTTTTGAAAAAGATAGACTATAATTACATTGCTCGGCATTTACACAATAGGTTTTACACGTACTTTTACTTCATCGTCTTCATCATCATTACAGCCCTTCACAAGTCCACTGTTGAACATAGGCCTCCCCCAAGGAATGCCACAAAGCACGGTCCTCAGCCATCTGCATTTATCGACTTCCTGCATGTCTTACCAGGTCGTCACCCATCTAGTGGAGGGTCACCCTACACTTCGCCTATCGATACGAGGCTACCACTCGAAAACCTTTTTCCCCATCGGTTGTCGGTTCTTCAAGCTATATGTCCGGCCGACTTGTCACTTCAGCTTACTAATCCGTTGGGATATGACGGTCACTCTAGTTCTACTGCGGATATCTTCATTTATAATTTTATCACGCAGAGAAACCCCGAGCAGCACTTGCAATCGCACATGCACACGCACACGCATACGCACACGCACATGCACACGCACACGCACATGCACACGCAAACGCACACGCACACGCACACGAGTAACTAATAAAATTCGTTTAGTAATGTGTTAATTACCATAATATATTCGCACAAATGTAAGAAAGCATTAATTCTCCGGTGTGTCGTTCCAGTCTATCAAAAGTACATTGCGGAACATATGTGAAGTAGCGTCTATAAAATATCACTTGGATGTAGGTGGAAATTAGGGTATATCGAGAAACCCCCACTTGTTTGTGCAGTATAAAGTTCACTGTAGGTGCCGTGCGCGGAAGATTCCGCTTAAGGCATTCTGCGAGTGTGGTCATTCTACTAGTACTAAGATAGTGTCTGATTCTATTCGTTGTTGTAATTCTTCTAGTGCAGGAAAGGAGAATTGGTTTTGCTGAGAGGCTGCCCCTTGTTACATTGAGATAAGTAGTGTTGCTGTTAGTTTACATACTTTGATGTTATCATGTAATTACGTACCTCACGTTACACTGGTGTGTGATTGTGGCGGAGACTTGTAACGGTGTGGTCGAACTGTAATTTCACTATTCTGAATGTATAGTGCGTTACGTTGTCTTATTACTGATAATGATTAACTGCGTAAGCTAAACAACAAGTTGAACATCCGCTCTCACACTTTTATTATCCTTAACAACTAACGCTATCCTGATGTATTTCCGAGATCAAAATTGCGATCCTCTGTTGTAATTCTCCGACATATGCTTAGATTCCATCAAAAGTGTTGCCAAATACAGCAACAATTTTGAAGAAGCTATATATTTAATATAAAAAAATAAATTTTACCGACTTTGATGCTAGTGGAACTTACGCGATGCTTGACAAACTATGAAGCCCTTCATGTGCACATGAAATGATTTTTTTTTCACCGATGTGTAGAATATGTATACGTTTTGTACCCTTTGTTACTTCCACGACTGAAAAGAATCTAAGGATACCCTATATGTAAAAATCCGTCAAGCTGTTTAAGCTACAGAGAGAAACATACATAAAAAAAAAACTGGAAAAATATTACCCTACTTCTAAGGCTGTCGTGTAAAAATGAATTTAAAATTTTTATTCTAGTTGTGTCATACTTTAAAGATATTGCAGTATTAATCAGGATTATTTCGGGACATTTATGTTAGTAACTTGGTAACGCTTATCATTTGTTACAACCTCACACAGTAGTGTGTTTAACCTTATCCTTTCAAAAGCCCCCAGACACTCATTTTGTACCCTGAAAGAGTCATTACTTATCTAAATTACGTTATATATTTGAACATAAATAACGGGCAGGCATCAGATGACCAATGAAAACGGAAATATGTTCTATGTAAAACGATTTTATATGTCGGATGTGTGACCCAAATATTGCCGAAATATTGCCGAAGCAATGAACAATGAATATTCTTTGTAAGCTACAATATCTCTCTCGTAATATGTTATTCTTATAGAAAACCGTTACATAAACAAAATGTTTGCTTGAAATATCTAGTTCCAAGGCCACCTAATTAGAGGAATTGGGTACTATTTGAAAAAGGTGGTTTTTTAATTAATTATTTTTTATATTTTCGTTACAGCCTTTTAAAAGTCTACTACTGAACATAGTTCTCTCCCACTGATTGCATTATTTTTAGGGATTCTTGCCATTGTTGCCATGTTTGTCAGGCGAGTTCGCAAATCAAAGTGTTTTATTAGTTTTAGTTGTTTTATGAAGATGCTCCTGTTTCAATTTCCCTCTTTCTCCTTCTACGATACTCCCGGTAGGTAGATTTTTTATAGGATAGGGTGACAAACGAGCACACAGTCCACCTTATGGTAAGTGGTTGCTGTGGCCCATAGACATCTACATTTATCCTCGTTTGCGAATCAAAATGCAGATGCGTTGTCATCCGTGAGGACCAAGATAGAATGCCTCTATTCCAGTAAAAAGAGTCTCCGGTTCTCTACACTCACCATACGAAACACAGCAGCGTGAAGCCGCTGTGTGTCGAGCCGACCCATTCGTGCTACAACTATACTACTAATATAGCTGCAGCATGGCACTACCACGTAAAATATAGGGATACATGGCGGCTTATTTAATTATTATTCTGTAATTGTGTTTTTTTTTTACTTTCTACTTTGCAAGAGATGTATCGTGATAAATGATGTGTAAAGCGGTCCCTTTTAAGCATCACTTGGGTGTCAGTCGGTTTTTTTGTTATAAAAAAGAATTGACAAACGACTTACCCGTCCTTACATCACCAATTCAATGCAAACGTTCATTAAGATTAGTATTTTTTATTACTTATTTCGATTAAATGGCATTTTATATATATCATTTAAGAGTAACATACGAGCACACACACAGATATTATAACACATACACATTATATCTATTCCCGATTAAGAAACAAAATGCAATAGCGTTGTCACCGCATAGGACTAAAATCGAATTGAGGTAATATCTGACATTTGTATTCTGTGCGAGTGTAAAGCCCTTTCCCGGTCAAGCCAACCTATTTCAGCAAAAAAAAATTGTAGTCATTACATTTTATGCGGTAGAGCCATGATACAGCTATATATATATATATATATATATATATATATATATATATATATATATATATACACAATACATACATATACATATACAATATGTTATATATATATGTATATATATAACATATTGTTATATATATATATATATATATATACGGGTATTTTTGGAACGCTCCCGAAAACTAAGACAGGCGACAGCACCAAGTATACCTTTGATCATGGGTTACAAATAAAGTCGATCTTGATAAAAAAAAATCATCTTTTAACAACGTTTTATTAGCTTTATTCACGCGCCATCATGTTAGTACAGCTGAATGAAACGATAATTTCATAAAAAATATCATGAAAATACTGAAACATAAAACCAGCAGTGGAATGACTGAATTGTATCACCTGACTAAAGGTCAATGTACTCGCGAACGCAAATTCGCCATACCACTACATACGCTAATGAAAAAATACTTAAATGAAATGTAACCAAGGTTGGAGTCATGCGTTTTTATTCATCGTGTAGGTATGTTTATTATTCTCATGTATTCAGTTATGTACCTATTCAGATTAGTTCAGTACTAAGTTATTTAAAAAAAATAGTTATGAAACAGCTTACCGCTCTAAATCCTCCGTGGTATTATGAGATGCAGCTCAAATTGTGCTCCATTGATTTCAAGGTAGATTTTGGTGCAGGCGGGGCATCATCGTGTGGTCTTCGACACAGTCCGTACAAAGTTTCTCGAAAGCATCCACGATCCTTTGGCGCATTTTGTCAGCACTATCACACTCACGATTAAAAACCCTTTCTTTCACATACCAAAAAGAAGTCTAACGGGGTCAGATCTGGTGAGCGAGGTGGCCAAGCGTGTGGTCCTAGTCTGCCGATCCAGCGATCATCAAATAGCTCATTGAGGCGCTCACGGACGAACCTCACGACATGGTATCGCTGTCTGTTCAGTCGCTGTGGCAGAAACACTGGTCCCAGTATGCGATCCTTAAATAAACCTGCCCATACGTTAACCGACCATCGGGTTTGGTGCCCGGTTTGTCGAACAGCGTGCGGGTTAACCTCTGAATACACGTGTGTATTTCTTCGATTCCACAGGCCGTTTCTGGTAAATGTCGACTCATCAGTCCAGATAATGTGCTCAATGGAACCAGGCACACGTTGTCGCTGGTATAATAACCAACGGCAGAAAACTCGTCGGCGGTCGTGATCGCCGGTAACTAAAGCTTGCACTTTGTGCAATTTGTATGGGCGCATTCGGTTACGCTTCAACACTTTGTGCACTGCACAGTATGACACACTTGTTCCATCCCGACGTCTTAACAATTTATTTGGCGATACTTCGTGTACCTGAGTTCGGATAACATGTTGCTGTATTCACAATCACTATAAAAGTACGCGTTAAGCATTATTAAAACAAAAAACGTAACAACAAGAATAATACCAACACGTAATCACAAGTAATAACAATACGATTGAGCTGTCGCTCGCGCACGCGTGTACAAAATCAACACGGAACTGTTTCAAAAACTACAATTAATAACGAACCCCAACAAAACTGAAACCTGCTGCTGGGACAGTTATTATACTCTTTGTCTACTGAGTCACAGCGTGAGGCGACACGAGCCGGCCGGGTTACATTCTAACGTCGTCGGGTTACATAAAGAAGGACGCAACTAACAAAAACGTAAAATGGAAATAAAAAATAAATTGATGAATTTTTCTTTCAGACCCTGTGTCTAAAGTATATTAAAAGGTATCTATAATATGAAAATTGAAATATATACGTAGAGACATGAAGATTTTAAGGACGAACAAATTTTTTGATAATTTGTTTATTTATTTAAATAAAACGAATTTTCCTTTTCACCATAGCTTAAAAAATACACCTGGCAACACAAAAACATCGAAGGAAAGACGCATATAACTATTTGCGTCTTTCCAACCTAATAAATTAAAAAAAAAACTGCCATTCATTTAACAATTTTACATATTTTGGAAAAGTCATTTGAAGTACGACGCTAATAGTAATTTACTACTTTTTTTTTAAATAAATATTAGAAAAGCATTGGTAGTGAGACACAAAAAATAACAACCCGCAACTCTTGAGTAATGATTTTAAAGGGGATATCATACAAGACTTACTACGATAATAATTAAAAATTATAAATTTTGTACAACCGACTTTAATATAAATAATTAAGGATAACTCAAAAACTATTGGTCTGACCTCGATCAAATTTATATGGGACCACATGTGAAATACCAGCTCTTAACAATAAGATATAAGCTCTTAATAATAAGATATAGAATAATAAGACAAGACCAAGAATAATTGAAATTTAAGTAATCGATGCAAATATTGTTAAAGATGACGTAGCAACTGGTTAAATAAGTCTTTTTTTTTATGTTGAATTTGTATAAGTCTTTTCTACTAAAAAAAGTCATCTGTGATCAACAGTTACGTCTAAAATTCTTACGATAATTTCTAAAATATTGATATTTGTGAATATGGATATTAGATTATATGGATGAGTCGCTCGCGTCCGTAGGGTTCGACCACCTAATCCTAGGCCCACCCTACACGTGTCCCCCGGGTGGTGCTAAACGAGCGACAAAGCCGAAACGACAGACTCGGCTCCTCGCCGTATGGTAGCGGCGTAAAATCTACCACCCCCTTAGTTCGCACCATGAGCCTAGTAGAAAAAGAAATGGCCCCGAGTTCCCGGCGCCCCTTTAATGGGGCAGGGGTGCGAAGAATCTCCGGGAGAAAAACCGGCGACGAGGTTCGCCACCCGTCACGTCCTGTCTCCCGGAGGGGCGAAAAGTGGATTGCGGAGGCCCGTCTGGCTACGCTGAATGTATGTGGAGCAATGAATGATAAGATGGATGAAGTATGCGAAATGATGAATGATAGAGGAATAGATGTGTTATGTGTAAACGAGACGAAACGAAAGGGAAGAGATGTCACTGCACATGGCATGTATACCGCTTACTGGTCTGGAGTAGACGAGACCGAGCGGGCATGCCAGGGAGTCGGTGTCATCCTTTCAGAAAGAATGGGTCAATGTGTGAAAGAGTATGAATGTGTTAGCCCAAGGCTGCTGTGGATACGAATGAAAGTGGGCTTAAAGAAGTTGTTTGTGCTAGGGGTGTACGCCCCTGATATGTCTAAGCCCACTTATATCCGAGAGCAGTTTTGGGACATGGTAAGGCTGGTGTTGATGAAATGTAAGGAAAATGAAAATATTATTATGTTAGGAGATTTTAATGGAAGGGTAGGGGTGAAGAGGTCTGGTTATGAAAGGATATTAGGAACGTTTGGCGATGAAAGAATAAATGAGAATGGTGAAGACCTCCTCACCGTATGTGTGGAAAAGAATCTTATTGTGGCGAACACTTTCTTTCGCCATAAGAGGATTCACATGTATACATGGGAAAGAGGGGATGATAGAAGCATGATAGATTTTATAATTGTGGATGAAAGAATGAGGAGCGCATTGGTAGATACAAGGGTTTACCGGGGGTCCAACGTAGGGACGGATCATTACTTGGTCTTATGCCGAATTAATGGTCTATTCAGACGTTGGCGGCATCGGACATCGGTGTCTACCACTGCGTTACAGCGTATAAGAATAGAGAGGTTACAAGATGAAGGTGTGAAAGAGAAGTATAAATGCAGACTGAGGGAAAATATAAGTGGGTTGAATGAATTATGTATGAATGATTTAGAATTGAAGAATGTATGGAATAATATTAAGAGTGTTCTGGTGGATGCAGCCACCGAAGTATGCGGTGTAAGTAAGAGAACGAATGAAAGGAAAAGTAATACGTTGTGGTGGGATGATGAGGTACGGATGGAAGTTGAAGCAAAGAAGAGAGCATGGCTAGATTTACTAGCAACTAAAGCTGGTAATTCTGGCGGTATGAATGATGAGATTGAAAGAAAAAAGGCAAACTTTAGACGTATAAATAAGAGAGTAAAAGAAGTTGTTGAAAGGAAAAAGCAAGAAAGGATAGATAAAAATGATAGAAGGATATCTGATAACTTCCAGGAAAATATTAAAATGTTCTGGAAGCTCGTAAGAACTGCCAGGGGAATTTCAAAACAGCCTAGAATGAATGCTATACGAGACGAGAATGGCTGCATGCTGAATGATGAAGTTTCGAATTTAAAGAGATGGAAGGAATACTTTGAAAGCGTGTTTAAGAGTGAAGAGTCGTCTGAAATAAGTGAAATAGAAATTCCGGAAGAAGTGGAGAGAGGTAGGGAGATAAGTGTAGATGAAATAATGAAAGCAATGAAAAGCATGAAAGCAGGTAAGGCAGCCGGATATGATAGAGTATCACTCGAAATGCTAAGGGCTGGTGAGGGTGTGGTTGCAGGCCTGCTGCACACCTTGTTTAATTTATGTTGGGAACTGAAACGGGTACCGGAAGACTGGTGCAAAGCCGTTATAGTCCCAATATATAAGGGAAAGGGGTCGCAGCAGGACTGTAAAAACTACCGTGGTATCAGCTTGCTTAGCATTGTGGGTAAACTGTATGCTAAGGTGTTAATTGAAAGAGTTATGGAAGAAACTGATGGAAAAATTTGGGATGTGCAAGCTGGATTTAGAAAGGGGATGGGGTGTACGGATCAAGTCTTTTCCATGCGCATGATAGCGGAGAAGTTTTTGGCTAAAAGCCAGAAAGTTTTTTGTGCGTTCTTGGACTTGGAAAAGGCTTATGACAGAGTGGACAGGAACGTGTTATGGCAAACACTGAACTCATTTGGGTTGAGCGCTGGCTTGATACAGGCATTAAGGTCTCTTTATAGGGACTCTAGTGCTTGTGTCAGGATCAACGGGGTCTACTCGGACTGGTTTGGCATTCATAAAGGTGTCAGACAGGGATGTGTGGCTTCCCCGTGGCTGTTTAACCTATTTATGGACAGTTGTTTGCAAACTTTGAAAGTTGAAGAATGTGGGTTGAGAATGGGTGAGTCAACCGTCAAATGCCTTTTGTACGCCGATGATCAAGTCATATTTGCATCGTCGGCGGCCGAGTTGCAAATGATGGTTACTTTAATGAATTGTTCATTGAAAGAAAGGGGTATGAAAGTGAACGCAAGTAAGACGAAAGTGATGGTTTTTGAAAGAGAAGAAAGTAAAACTTTATGTAAAATAAGAATAGAAGGGGAGTTGATTGAGCAAGTGGATGAGTTTGTATATTTGGGATGTTTATTTAGCAGGGATGGTAGATATGATAAGGATATAGAACGACGAGTGAACGCAGGAAATAGAGTGAATGGGGCTCTACACGCTATTGTGAGGAGTCAGAATGTGTCAACTAAGGCACGTATGGCAATTCATAATGCTGTGTTAGTACCCACTTTAATGTATGGTAGTGAAAGTTGGGTCTGGCAGAAGAAGCATGAGAGTAGAATAAATGCTGTAGAAATGCGTTCCTTAAGGAGTATGCTAGGGCTGAATCTGAATGACAGGGTGAGAAATAGTGTAATAAGAGAAAAGTGTGGTTTGCAAGATGACGTTGTGACAAGGATTAAGAAAGGAATGCTTCGGTAGTTTGGTCACGTAGAAAGAATGAACGAGGAAAGAGTGACAAAGCAAATTTATGTTGCAGAAGTGAACGGCAGGGTCGGGAAGGGACGCCCTAGACGAAGGTTTATCGACCAGATCGGCGATACATTGAAAATGGGCCAGATTAGGAGTACCCTTAACCGACGAGCGTGTATGCGTAGATATATGGATGTGAAAGAGGCGAGAGAGGTGTGTCAGGATCGCGCCAAATGGAAGTCCGTAGTCTCTGCCTACCCCTCTGGGTGACAGGCGTGAGTGTTTATGTATATGTTTATGTATTATGTATTGTGAATATTAAAAAAATTTAGTAGATGCGCCTTCTTATCATGAATCGAATGGTATATTTAACTCATTTATTCATAAATTGTTAGATGCGCCCTTTTTTCTTACGACCGCAGCATTGTTTCATACCGAGCTAGATACAGGTCGATAGCGGAGGGGGTGTGGGTACAGTCGCGTTCTAAAGTACTACATGGTATTGGGCTATTGTTTTATAATATTATAGTAATTAATTGTTTTAATGTAGAATCATAATAGGTGTTTTACTAGCTACTTAGAACTTTGGAAGAGGTGGGAATTAAAAATGGATAATGTTTACATGAGCATTATTTGTTATTTCTATCGTAAAATATAAAGTAGTTTGTAACAAGAAAACTTTAGCTAAGGGTAACACGCCGTCCATTATGACGTCTTGGGTCACATGGAAGCCAGATGTTAATGGTGTGTTGGTGTTACTGGATGCTACTTCATCATCACTTTCATCTTCGCTTGAGCTTCCGTCATCAGGTCGATCACATGGTAATTTTTTCGGTATTCTTCCTCCACACTTTACTGCACAATTTTCCCCATTCACCTTCTCCTATCATATTTACCTTTTCGATCACTAGTTTAGTCATAAAACAATAGATATAAATAATTTTTCTTTCCTTCCTTTTTAAAACATCGTCGCGAGTCGCAAAGTAAGCTGTGTATGCGACTGTATTTTTGGAGCGAACAAAGCGCGGGAACCAATAGCATGCAGGCACACTAATACTGGCGGATTGTTCCCCCGTCGCGCGCCTTTCGTACCAATATGTGATAAATCGCTCAGTGCCCAAGTTCAAGGCCAGCGTTTGTTTTTCACCGTTCGCGCGTACATTAACCTCCATTAGTCAGGTGATATCAATTCAGTTCCCACTGCTGGTTTTATGTTTCAGTATTTTCATGATATTTTTTATGAAATTATCGTTTCATTTAGCTGTACTAACATGATGGCGCGTGAATAAAGCTAATAAAACGTTGTTAAAAGATGATTTTTTTTCATCAGGATCGACTTTATTTGTAACCCATGATCAAAGGTATACTTGGTGCTGTCGCCTGTCTTAGTTTTCGGGAGCGTTCCAAAAATACCCTGTATATATATGTATATATATAACGTAAAAGTTTATCTTTGTAACCTTACATATTAATCAAAAGCAAACGAATAACTTAATGTCATAATGCCTCATGCGCAAATTGCAACAGATGCTGCAATAACCTAACGTTGGCTCCATCCATAAACTTTGTACACGTAAGATGTTTCGAGAGAAATATTTCAAAGTTAGGATATAACAACTGTGATAACTTAGTAAATATGACGTTGTCGGAATAAGTTTATAAGTAAATTAACCGATCATCTATATTTAAATAAAATGGAAGTTTATATGTCTGTATTATAGAAATAACTGCCATTTATTGAGCTGAAGGGGATATTATTTACAAGTCATTTAGTCAAAAGCAACCCTTATTAAATTTTTAGTCTGTCGCTCAGTCTGTTTTTTAGCTAACTTTCGGAATAGCTGAACCGATTGTAATAAAACTTCACGAACAGATAAAAAGCAATCCCAAAAGTGATCAAAGCTATATTTTCTACCGACTTCAAAAAGGAGACGGTACTGAGTATAAAAACATACAGTCGAATTGAATACCGGGTGCTCAATTCGTTTGTATGTTTTTTTATGTGTGTTGTCCTCATAACTTTTTACTGGGTGAACCGATTTCGATGATTCTTTTTGTAGTTGAAAGCTGGTACTTCACATGTGGTCTCATATGAACTTGATCAAGGTCTGACCAATAGTTTTTGAGTGATTCTTAATAACTTATATTAAAGTCGGTTGTACAAAATTTTTAGTTTTAAAATCTATATTAAAATCTTTCGAGTTTCTGGGTGTAAGGGGCTCCGCTAAGATCTTGGAGCCCAAGGCAACCCCGCCTGCACGTGGAGTACCTGCTGGACAACGGAAAGGGCTCTGGCGATGCCACTCTCAGAGATTCATCCTAGGGGTTCAGGGGTTCAGGGGTCAGACGGCAGTCGCCGCGATAATTGGCACTAAGCCACTCAAAAATGGAAAGAAAACTAAGAGATATACGTTTAGGACTAGGGCGTCGCCGCATAATGACGCACATGGGGATCGCCTGAACCCTGCGACAAGTATGCGAGGGCTACCGGGCCCCGTGTGAGCCCGGCTAAAGACGTTAGCACCAACTACGAAGATTCGCTTTGCAAACTGGAAAATTGGAACGCTTACGGGACGCTCCGCTGAACTTGCGGCCATACTTGCCAGGCGTAAAGTGGCAGTGGCGTTCTTGCAGGAGACACGGTGGAAGGCCAACAGGAGTCGGAATATTGGGCACGGCTACAAGCTGATCTATACAGGCTTTTCTGGTGGGGAGAAAGGTGTGGCAGTGGTGCTCGCCGACATTTCCACGAGAGCGTCTTGGAAGTTAGACGCATATGCGACCGACTTATGGTAGTAAGGTTGCTTATTGAGGGGGTCGTGACCCACTTAATAAGTGCCTACGCCCCACAGGTCGGCTGCAGCGACGCGGATAAGACGCTGTTTTGGGATCGGTTCGGAGATGTACTACGCGGCATGCCGTTGTCCCATGATGTCGTTTTGGGTGGCGACCTGAACGGTCGTGTGGGAGAGGTGCAGGGGTAGTATGAACGTGTCGATGGCGGCTATGGTTTCGCGACCGAATAATGCCCGATCAGTGGCGGCTTAGTATACTAACACCGGTCCACAAGGGTAAAGGGTCCGTTCAGGATTGCGGTAATTACCGCGGTATAAAGGTGATATGTCACACCATGAAGCTCTTCGAGCGCATTAATGACACCAGGATCGGACAGGAGTGTACAGTGTCGGACTCCCAGTACGGTTTCCAACTAGGACGCGGTACCATGACCCCTATATTCGCCCTAAGGATCCTCATGGAGAAGCACAGGGAAAAGAATATGCCTCTGCATTTTTTATTCCTAGACCTGCAGAAGGCCTTTGACTGTGTTCCTAGGGAGATGATCTGGTGGGCGTTGTGGGCAAAGTTGGTACCAGAGACCTACGTGGAAATGGTACATGACGTGTACCGAAACTCCGATTCAATAGTCAGGACCGCTGTTGGTGATACCACCCCCTTCCCCATAACCGTAGGCGTGCATCAGGGCTCCGTCTTAAGCCCCTATCTCTTCAGTGTGATATTAGACGAACTGTCAGCCAGGGTACAGAAACTACCGCAGCCTTGGCTGCTTATGTACGCTGATGATATCGCACTGGTAGACGGGGACAAAGGACGGCACACCAGACGGGGTTTAACAGTGGTAGAGCCACGCGAGACAGCTTTTGCTGTCGCACGGATGGACCCGCTCGAACCGGAGTGGTACCACGACCTCACAGAATACCAGCGTGAAGTAGAGGTTTACCTCTGCGTTTCGCTTGGTGAGTGCAGGTGGCCGGAGGCCCTTTTTACTGGAAATGAGGCATTCCATCTTAGTCCTCACGGGTGGCAACGCATCTGCATTTTGATTCGCAAACGAGGATAGATGTAGATGTCTATAGGCCGCAGCAACCACTTACCATCAGGTGGACTGTGTGCTCATTTGTCACCCTTATTATATAAAAAAAAAAGACGCGTGCACGCATGGAGGCGCTTGAGAACGGCGGGCTGAAGCTAAACGTGGCGAAGACGGAGTATATGGCCTGCAACAGCACAGATCTGACATCTCTCCGTATAGGTGACGACACCGTCGAGCGCACGGACAACTTCAGGTACCTCGGATCTGTGCTTGATGCGTCCGGGGACATCGATCGCGACATCAAGGCCCGTATATCAGCGGCCTGGGCGAAATGGCGCGAGGTGACGGGTGTCATTTGTGACCCCAAAATGCCTCAAGCTGAAGGGACAGGTCTATAATACCATCATAAGGCCTCTCCTTACGTACGGCAGTGAGGCGTGGCCGGTCCTGGAGCGACACCGGCAGTTGTTGCATGTCACGGAGATGAACATGCTGCGGTGGATGTGTGGCGTCACGCGGAAAGACCGTGTACGGAGTACATACATCCGCAGCAGCCTCCATGTCCGTGACATTGCTGACAAGCTGCAGGAAAGTTGCCTCCGCTGGTACGGCCACGTCTTACGACTACCGGCAGGCTACGTGGAAAACAAATGCCTGGACATGACCCTACCGGGTACCAGGAGTAGAGGACGGCCCAAGAAACGCTGGCTTGATGTCGTGCAGGATGACATGCGCGCCAATGGGCTAGTTGCGAGGGACGCCGTAGACCGGGCAAAGTGGAGGAGGAAGTGTAGGAAAGCGGCCCCTGGGTTCTCCCGCGCTGGGCGGGATGAGCAACTGGGATAAACGCGAGGTAGAAGAAGAAGATTAAAATCTTTGAGTTAAGTAATGTCACATTAATATGTCCTAACCAGGCGAGGCCAGGGCGGGTCGCTTGTATATAATAAAGAATATTAATGAATATATTATGGTTTTCGCACGAATGAGTTGGCTCGACTGGGGAAAGACTACGCTCCCAGAGAATACCAGCGTAAATTAGCAGTTTAATGCTGTTGTGTTTTGTATGGTAAGTGTAGAAGACCCTTTTTACTGAAAACGAGGGATTCCAACTTAGTCCTTAGGTGTAACAACGCATCTAGATTTTGATTCTTAATCGCGGATGGACGTAGATATGTCTATGTGTCACAGCATCCAATCATCATCAGGTGGACTGTGTTCTTTGGTCAGCCTTATTTAAAAAAATTAAAATAATTTAGTATGGTTCTAACTCGTTAGTCAAATCAAAATCCTGATAAATATAATGAAAAAACTTGTTGGTTAGGCATGTGTAACGTTCATGTCTTAGCTATGTCGGTATTTGTTGGGGACACTAAGCTCGAAGTTGTTGACGAGTATATTTACCTGGGACAAATAGTCGTACTAGGTAAGTCCAACTTCCACCGAGAGGTCAATCGACGGATTCAACTCGGCTGGGCAGCGATCTGGAAATCACGACACATCTTCTCGTCATACCTGACCTCAAACGTAAACACTAGACTGTATAACCAGTGCGGGTTGCCAGTGATGGCCTATGGAACTGAAACGTGGTCCTTCACTGCTTGCTGTATGAGGAAGCTCAAGGTCTCTCTGCGAGCTATGGAGAGGGCTATGCTCGAGGTTTCTCTGCGTGATAAACTTTGAAATAAAGACATCCGCAGTAGCACCAGAGTTACCGACATAGTCCAAAGGTTCAGTAAGCTGAAATGGCAGTGGGCCGGCCATATAGCTTGAAGAACCGATAACCGATGGGGAAAAAATGTTCTCAAGTGGCAGCCTCGCACCGGCGGACGAAATGTAGGGCATCCCCCTAGACATGCAGAAAGTCGATGGATGCAGGTGGCCTGCTGGCATACTTTGTGGCATTCCTTGGGGAAGGCCTATGTTCAGCAGTGGACTTGTGGAGGGCTGTAATGATGGTAATGATGAATAATGTTGGCTAGCACAGTAGTACCCATATTAAGGCATCATCTTGGTATTAAATGGTATCTCACACAGACAGCCCTATAATCAAAGATTGGTTAAATTTAAAATGATGTCTCTCCGAAACAGGCGGGAGATACTTGATCTGTGTTTCGTGCATAAAATAATTAATTCCATAGTCAAGTGCAGTATGATGCTTGAACAGGTTTCTCTATCAGTACCAATTAGATATCCTCGCTGTTACAATACTTCTCGAAAAACATTTCACATACCTTTCACTGGAACGAATCTTAGTAAGCAAGCTCCCATGGTTCGCATATGTGCGAAATAGAATGAAATATCTCGAGCTATACCTGGCATCGACATATTCCACAAGTCTTATGCTGTCTAAAAAAAGCTCACCGATCATCTTCCGGTGAGGCCGCTTTTACATTGAGAGAAAGGAGAAATGTATATGTATGTGTGTGTATGTATGTGCATGTATGTGTGTATGTATATATATATATATATATATATATATATATATATATGTGTGTGTGTTTTCTTTTTTGTTGGTAAATGTTATGTAGTGATATACATATCAGTGAGCGTGTTACTTGTTATATAATTTAGTGTTAATGTTTAATATGTATATTGTAAGTGTGCTTATGAAATAAAATAAAAATTAAATACAAGGGGTAAAGAATCATCAAAATTGGTTCAACTAGAAAAAAGTTCTAAGGTAACACACATACAAAATTATAGTCGAATTGAGAACCTCCTCCTTTTTTTGAAGTCGTTTAAAAATAAATATCATATGATTAAGCGACTTTGTGATATTTTAAAAATTGTTACTTTTTTCGAAGGATGTAAATATTTTATGTTGTTCATAGAAAAATGTGTCAGACGTTTTAAAGTTGTGAGTTTGTACAGCGCTTTAGTTGTATCTATTTTAGCACTTATTACGGAACAATAACGATCTGCGCAATAGAGTCTTATAAATAATATCTGCAATAGAACAAGATAGAATAATCAGAAATAATGATTTCTTATATTTACGCGAACACTACATATTGAATAAAACTATTTTTACGGATTTTATCACTTTTAATTTACTTATTTTGATTCCCGACGTTTCGGGTGCTTTATAGCAACACATGATCATAAAAGGACAGAGATGTTTGACGTCCTAATGTAACAGTTAGCCCAGCTACCTTCAGTTTTTTAATATAAATTTTTGGTTCGATCTACGCAGACCAAAAACAAACCAAAAATTAATATCCAAAAACTGAAGGTAGCTGGGCTAACTGTGACATCGGGACATCGGAACGTCAAACATCTCAGTCCCTCCCCCTTTTATCTGGTGATAAGAGGGCTGGTTCTTTTCTTGCTCAAAGGCTAAGTATAGCCATTCAGCGGGGAAACGCAGCCAGAGTTCTTGGCACGATACCGCGGGGAGTAGGACTATATGATAATTAAGTTACTAGTTTTATTATTTTTACTATAGTTTTTAATCTATAATATAAAAATGAATCGCTGAATGTGTTGCTAAGCGTAAATCTTGATAACAGCTGAACCGATTTCGCTAATTCTGTTTTTATGATATTCCTTGAAGTACGAAGATGGTTCTTACGGAGAGAGAAAATTTAACAAATTGCCTGAAAAAGTCTAAAAACAACACTTTTCTATATTCCCATACAAAAGATTTGTAATAATACTTAAAAGTCAATTTGAACTTTAATACCATACCAGTGACTATTAAAAGAATTTTAAGTGTTTTGTAATTTTTATTATTTGACATTATGTAATTGTTGACTTATCAACTTTCTTTTTTCTTTTTTATCTTACTAGCTGACCCGGTGTCCCGAATAGCAGAATAAGTATTAAAAAAAAATAAAAAATTAAAGAATCGACTGTACGACTGTACGGTACGAAGTTCGCCGGGTCAGCTAGTATTGTATAAAATAAAATATTGTATATTTTGTGATAAATTCATAATCATTCTTTACTCTACAATTCAAAATCGGCTGCGTTCATTGGTAACTAAGAGATTGCAATAAACAAAAAGTGTCGCTATTTACTTACATATTAACTCACATGTCCAAGAGATATGTATGGTTATCCTTATTTTTTCACGTAAAAGTCATTTCTATATTTTTCCTTCATATTGGCTGGCTTCGCTGATTAAATAAGAACAGTGGTTACAATTCCTTATGAATTATGGGAAGGTTCTGATCTAAATGCTATACGTGGATCTTGCTTATTGAGGAGTATTAGATTTGGAATCTTCTGTCTTAATATAAAATCTACGAATAATTTCTTTGGCACAACATAATACATTTTCTAATATTATCTTACTTCAATCATAATGGCATTATATTTATAATGTAATCACAATTATGTAATTATTTCGGCTCGTGAGTGTCGTAAAAGTTGGCTATAGTAAGTGGCAGAAAAACCTTATGGTTTCCGAAAGATGGTGATATATCCTATTTACCTATTTATCGTGTTGAAAGAATTTAACGCAAATGTTTTGAATGTCGATCTAGTGCAAATGGTTTTATCAAACCCCAAATCAAAGATGTTAAAAGGATTATTCCGGTTTTTTTCTAGGATGGAATAATTATCTTCTCTATCTAGTATAAGTTTCTTTTTAGGTTGGTAAGTTAACTAGTACTCACAATTATTCATTTTTATTTTGTTCTAGTGTAGCTGTAATTAGTTTAAGGTATGATGGGA
Source organism: Parnassius mnemosyne (assembly GCA_963668995.1). Lineage (NCBI taxonomy): Eukaryota > Metazoa > Arthropoda > Insecta > Lepidoptera > Papilionidae > Parnassius > Parnassius mnemosyne. The sequence continues at coordinate 58,920,227 of CAVLGL010000126.1, forward strand.
TTGGCATGTCATTTTAACAAAAATCCCAAACAAATTAAAGATCGAAAAAAACCTATTTACTCATGACAAAAATCTAGACCGGTGACAAGAAACGTAACGATTGACGCAAATCCTCAAGTGCCATGTCCAACTGTGAACTTTTATGGGCTGAATAAGAAGAAGAGTGTGTTTCAGTTATATTGAGAAAAAGTTTACTCATTTATGCCTTTATTACCACCTATCAGAGTCTTACGCATAGGCCTCTCCATTAATTGCCTCACAAGGAGGATATTTGGCATAGTTGCCGCGCTTGGAAGGTGGGTTAGCAAACGCAGCTTTTTTATTTTCATGCGCTCTGCCCACACTCTGGTATGTTAACCTCTGCCACTTCTTAAGACACCCACAGCACTATATGGTGTATTTATTATTCTTACACCGCCACTACACCGTAATGAGAAAACACTCTGTTTCAGTTACATTTCAAATATAACATGTTTAACAATGCTGACGCGAAATGTATATAATTACAGAATATTATCATAGTTGTTTGAAAAACGAGCAAAGTTCAGGTGCAAGCCAAGATCAGATTAAGACTAAAGCAAAATGTTGGTAGTTACGTAGCATTTAAGCCTCAGCTCCTTATAGGTAGTTGAGATAAGGATAGAATTACGATGCGTATATTGTATAAGGTACTTGCCTATGGAATTCCTGTTTTCTAGTACTTCGATGTAATATTACATTCAACTTGAAATTCCAAACTCAAATCAATATAATCTATACAAATAAATAAAATTGAAGTGTCTGTTTGTAATGTCAGGATAACAGCTTTTTACTTACAAACGAGCAAACAGTCCACCTGATGGTAAGTGGTTGCTGTGGCCCATAAACATCTACATCTATCTTCGATTAAGAGTCAAAATGCAGATGCGTTGTCACCCGTGAGGACTAAGATGGAATGCCTCGTTTCCAGTAAAAAGGGTCTCCGGTTCTCTACACTCACCATACGAAACACAGCAGCGTTAAGCTGCTATTTTACGCTGGTATTCTGTATAAAAGAAATTCGGTACTTATAACAAAAAGCCAATTTTTAAAGTTTTTGTCTGTCTGTCTGTAAGATGTGATTTAGATGTGGACAGGCGTGTCGCTGCCGGGAACAAAGTCAATGGTGCCCTGACTGCGTTAGTCAAAAGGCAAGGCGTAGTGAAGAGTGCACGCCTTGCAATACATAACGCAGTGTTGGTACCGATTTTGTTATATGGCAGCGAATCCTGGGTATGCCAGAAGAAGCATAAAAGCAAGTTGAATGCAGTGGAGATGCGATCTCTTCGTAAAAAGTGCGGCGTTACCATGGCCGACCGAAAGCGAAACGAAGAGATTCGCAATATGGCAGGTTTGAAAGATGACCTTATCACAAAAATTAATAAGGGCGTGCTTCGGTGGTTTGGGCACGTTGAGCGAATGAGTGAAGACCGAATGTTGAAGAAAATATATAGCGCGAAAGTTAATATTAAAAGGTGTCGAGGTAGACCGAGACTAACTTTCGAAGACCATGTGAGCAAATTGCTCGAAGAGGGTAGGGTCAAGAGTACTCGGATACCTTGCTAATTTAGCTACAGCATGGCTCTATCACGTATACTTGCTACTGTGTTTTAAAAAGTATTTTTTTTTATCAACCTATTAATGATTCGGATGTGCAGTGGCTGTGCGTTTGAATTTGGCGCTACGTGTCCACTGGTTCAAGCCCTGCAAGGGGAAGTATAAGCTTGTCCTACAAATAGTTGCACTCGATACTAAATATCTGAACATGTGCAATTTATGTATATGACGTCGTCATACGCCGGTACAGCAATAATTTTAAACAACACGCGCACACAACAACAAAGTGGTTGTCCATGGCATCTGTTTTTTCATAATCCATTTAAGAATAAATAGTTTAATTCCAAAATAAATTCATAGCTCTAAAGTATTAAGGAATCAAAGTTAAAACACGTTCTTATAGACGAACTTCAGAAAACTCGCTAAGATCCTTTTATACGCTTTATACGTGTGCACGAATCGACTATTTGCATGACAAATACCATTACCCAACTTGACTCAATGCTGAGTTTGTAGGTATTCAAATGAATAAACGGACTTCGGAAGTTCTTTGTCAGTGACTTTCAACGCGTTATTGGCTTCGACATTCCTGACATCCTATCGTTAAATATAATATTATTAAATCTAAATACTAGTTCTTATTTACATTTTTTTATAGAACTAGGGTGACAAACAAGCACACAGTTCTGATGGTAAGTGGTTGCTGTGGCCCATAGACATCTACATCTATCTTCGTTTGCGAATTAAAATGCAGATGCGTTGTCAGCCGTGAGGACTAAGATAGAATGCCTCTTTTCCAGTAAAAAAGATCTCCGGTTCTGTACACTCACCATACGAAACACAGCAGCAGTAAGCTGCTATTTTACGCTGGTATTCTGTAAGAGCGTGGTCCTTCCCCGGTCGTTTAATATAGCTGCAGCATGGCTCTACCACGTAAACACATAGTAGCGGCTCAGAAGCACTACAGTAAAACTTGGTTAAGTGGGGGCTGGATTAGTGAGAAACCTTCATAGCTGGAACTCATGCTTAGGTATCGACACTTTAGCACTGAATTACCTCTGTTAGTGGGAAAAACCAAACCTCTATATTTGGAATTAGTTCTTTCGATTTTATCGTCATAATTACCTGTATAATTGAGACAGCGAGGATATATATTACTCGAATCCCATACAGTATATTATATGGTACTATAAAGGACAATTATCCTTCGAGAATAAGCTACTCTGAAATTATCGGAAAAAATATACTTCGCGTATTTTCTAGCTCTAGTTACTACAAGCGTGGCTCCTTGTCAGTCTAGGCTTCGATCTACGTTGATACCAACCTTTTACCTATTACCTAACACAATGTTTCAGTTTAATTAGAAACGGAGACAGAATACATACAGGCAATGAAACCTCATTCCATCTTAGCTTTCAATCTTCATCTTCATTATAGAGCTGTAATAATCAATCTGAATACGTTAAAATGAATAAGATAAGATTCAATAATTCTATGCGGTTAGCCATCGCAGAGACTCCTTAAGGTGCCTCGTTTAGAGTCGAAACACGACCCGTACTATCGACGGTGACTTGTCTTTCCTAGTGTAAGTCCTTCAGACTGAATTTTGGTCACGGCAGCCGCTCTCAACGGAGAATTGCACTCTCTATTCCCTCGCTCTCATAGCCCAATGGGATGGTAATCCGACACGAGAGCAGGAGTTGGACCTACGCCTTTACGTGCTTTCCAAGGCACGGGGGAGAAACACCCCCAATTTTCTGACTCCGGGCTGCTACTGAGAACTTCTTAATAGAAAATGCAATGACTGATTTTGACCCGACCCGGGTTTAACCTGGGACCTCATGATTATCAACCGTGTTTACGACCAATAGACCAATGAGATACCCCGTTTAAAATTTAAATAAACACATTAAACACTGTAGCGATCATTGGTCGTTTCAATTATACTACCGGCTTAATTTGAGATAACACAAAATTCACTATTTACGAAACCAACGAAACGCTTCACGAATTTCGTTTGATTAATAGAAGCTATAACTTGTCCAGTTACGATAAAATCTTGCGTAAGAAATGTCAACGATATTTTACATCGCGCCGTGACAGTTTTCCGTTCAGTTGAAAATGTTTTAGGAAATGTTGTTTGTTGATCCACCACAATTTGTATCATTCCTTACATGCTATTTAAATACAATGGACCGATAAGAACTCAAATGTACAAATAATTACAGGCGGGTATCTCATGCAAATAACTACGAGTATCTCAGCACTTTATAACTTTATTACTTGAATAAAAAAAAATAAACAATTGATAACGATATACAGTACTTAAAGTATATAGAAGCGGAAAGAAAAGAAAATGTTTTTCTTTATTTCGCTAAATTTTTTAACAGTTTTACTCATTTTAGCAATTGGAGAATTGGCGCCAAACACTGCTCTACGATGAGATCTAGTCAACGGTGTAATTTTACGAGCAAAACGCGGATAACGAAAGGTAACGCACAAATTAAATTTACTTAAAATTTCAGGACAGTCAATAACACCACTAATAATTTTCGAAGCAAATATTAATCAATAGTATCCCTGCGTTTTACTGGAGAAATCTTTTTGAAATAAGCCAAGTTATATTCCTATGATACACGCTTCTTATAACTTCTAAACCTACGTGCGTTAGACAAACGTCTTATGAATCTTTTTGGATCCGCTCGATTCATGTTGTTGTTTAGAAGTTTGGATTTCAAATTAATCTAATTATAAATCTGAAATCGAGATTGTACGTATTTGATTAGATGTGGTAAGAAATCTTGACTTCAAACTTCCAATCCCATATCGTCTATTGAGTGTCGTAAGAGACAACAGAGTAAAACAAACCAAGATATGGGCAGCAGCGTCTTAATACAAACGCTTAACAAGTAAAAAATAAAAAAATAAAACCGCCTGCCAAGCGTGGCCTCTGAGACAATTTATGTTCGATCTATTTTATCCGATATATTATGGTAACTGATTATAATTTTGTTTTGATACGTCACACTCATACACGTCAAATAGTACGCTTAAATCTGAACAGCCGATAATATGTAGGTACTGCACAGTTGATAAAAGAGCGGCAAAAGTATGCAATAATATCGGTTTCTAATGCCCAATTACTCAAACGCTACTCAATTTTAACCCTTTCGCTGTCCCGTGCACTACATACGAGCGGCACTGAAAATTTCGGGAATCAAGGAAGTGACACAACATTACTATTTAAAAATGTATTTATTGCTTTTCGAAGTATTCTCCGCAAATTTTTGACACATTTTTCCATACGATGGAACCAATCATTGAAGCAACCATTCCATTCGGAAGTTGGGGTCTCCAAAATGATCGTTTTGTAGGCGTCCACAGCTCCTTCAGGTGATGAAAATCTCTGTCCACGCAATTTATTCTTTATTTTAGGGAAAGTATAGAAATCATTAGGGCTTAAGTCGAGGATGTACGGCGGATGGTCTAATAATTCTATGTTTTCTTGCTCTAAAAACTCTTTTGTTCTGTGTGCGGTGTGAAAATTCGCATTTTCGTGATGGAGTATGATGCGGCGGATGCAGTTCTCTTTACGAAGTTCAGAAACGACAAGTGGCAAACAAATGCTAGCATACCATTCTGCATTAACCGTTCTTTGTCTCTCAAGAAGAATAGTCGTATCATGGCCGGCTTTGGAGACAAACGTGGTCACCATTTTTTTTGCAACACTCCGTGAACGAACAATTGTTGTTGGCTTTAACTCATTTTCGAACACCCAAACTCGTGACTGGTTTTTTGTTTCGGGTTCGTACGCATATATCCAGGATTCCTCACCTGATACAATGTTGTATACAGCATTTGAGGATCCTGCGTGGAATCTTTCGAGAGTTCTGATGCACCAAGTAACGCGATCCGCTTTTTGCTCTTCACAGAGCAATATTCAAAAACTGAAGGTAGCCGGGCTAACTATGACATCGGGACGTCAAACACCTCAGCCCCCCCCCCCCCCCACCCCGTAACCACGGATGTAAAGCACCCGACACGTCGTGAATTAAAAAGTTAAATTAAAGGCGATAAAATTCGTAAAACTTAGTTTCATTTATTGAGACTAATCTTTCTCAAAGGCAGGCAATCCACCTGTAATTTCCCCGATGTTACAGATTATGGGCGTCGGTGATCACTTACTATCAGGTATGATATATGATCACTTGCCTCCTCCTATAAGAAATACTCTTCCATATTATATTTAGATTATTTAAAGGAAAAGTTTTAATGGTATATACAACATGCAAAATTTTAACGCATAAAGTGCCGATTCGTTGCCCGTCGAGCTTCCGGTTGGAGCTTTCATTTTAAACCTCAGGCTCTCTAGCGTGGATTTTACACGAAAACTGGATTAAATAACGTTATATTCTCTACTACCTGAAATTAGTCTTTTACGTGGAATAAAATTGTGGTTCAAATTTTTCTAGTTAAAATTTCCTGTTGTTTTTATTATTTAGCAATCATCATCACCATCCTTACAGACCTTCACAGGTGCTGAAAATAAGTTTCTCAAAGGAATGCCAAAAATATCACAATCCTAAGTCACATACATGCTTCATGCATATCTTATCAGGTTATCACTTTTTCTAGTAAGGGGCCGCCCTGCACTTCACTTACTGATACGAGTTTGCATCTCGAGAAAATTTTATAACTGTGACTTTTTTGCGCTAGACGTAAAATACCCAGATCAGCGATGGGAAGTAGCGTCATCTAAATAGTAAGCATTTATAAACTTTATCAAATTTAAAGGGACCAACTTTGAGTATAGTCTATTCATTCAAAGAAATTATTCAAATCATGTGCATCGAAAAGTTAAAGATCCCAACTGCAAAATCTATTATGTGTAAGATTTTATTGTAAAGAACTAAACTTCTTTAAAATCGAATATTACTTTTTATTATAAGTTTAATTTTTTGACTCTTTTCGGTGAACTAAGGAATATCGTCCCGTAAGTGTCATAAGGAGGGACGAAACAAACCGTATGGGCAGCAGCGCCTTTCTAATAACATAAAGTAAAGTAAAAACTGCGGTTGTCAACCCGCTTGCTAAGCGTAATATCACAAGTACGAGGCAATGTACGGGGAGGCCGATATTCAGCAGTGAACTTTTGATAGGCTGATGAAGAAATGACGAAGAAATGTCACTAGCTCAAGAGCACAACGAAAATATTGTCTAAACAGTTACATTAACAACTGAAGGTTCGAATGCATGGAACTTTGACATCAGAGCTTTTTATCACTCATCTTAGGTGAGACATTAAGTTCTCTACGGTTGTTTTTTTTGTGAAAAGGTTATACAAAATATTCAGTGAGCTTAACATTGAAAGCGATTTTTCATAATATTTGCACATTCGAATAAATTGTACATACACGGTGCAAGTTCGTGGCTTATGCTGAGACGGTCCCGTCTAACACTTCATCATAGGTAGTTTTTGATATGTGTATGTGTGAGTGTGTGTGTATGTGTGTGTGTGTGTATGCGTGTGTGTGTGTGGGTGTAAGTATTGGAATAAATCTCTTTGTGTATTGTACATATGTAATATATAAATCCTGCCGTGTAGTGGCGGCTTAAGAGAAACCATCACCATGGAGAAATATTTTTCTTCAAATTTTATAAATAGGGCCGTACTATTAAGTATTTAATAAAATAATCATCGAATATATTATATAACATACTCATACATACAATAAAAATTCAAAGCAAACCCGACCTTGGTGGAGGTCTAATAAAAAAGAATTAATAAAATTCCAAGATAATGCAAAATTTAACGGACGTAGCGTGAAATAAAAACCGCGCATTGCAAATAATTCTGTGGGAACGCAGTCGGCAAACATGGATCTCCTCAAAATAAACTCAGTGACTGTTGAAATTCTACACGAGTTTAGAGACCGCAACATTAATGGATCCTTTATTCTAGACATGTGTTCAAATTAATGTAAGCCTCTTAAATACTCTTTTTTTCATTGGATAAGAGTGACAAACGAGCACAGTCCACCTGATGGTAAGTAGTTGCTGTGGCCCATAGACATCTACATCCGTCCTTAACTACGAATCAAAATGCAGATGCGTTGTCATCCGTAAGGATAAGGATAGAATGCCTCGTGTCCAGTAAAAGGGTTCTCCCGTTCTCAACACTCACCATATTCTTTAGGTATTCTGACTTTCATTTCTATTACGTATTCTGACAGTCATTCGTACTATAACAATAATGTTTAGGCCAAACAATTACCATTTGAAATTTGCATTCAACACTCGTGTCCGCCCGCTGACTTTGTAAAGGTCACCGTCGCCCCACTCCCGTGTGCGTCGCTCGGCAGAGGGCGCGGTCGCAGAACGCTAGTGTGAAGTTAGTAGCTTGACAGCAGCGGTGCGGTCGATTAACGTATTTTGTGGTGACCGCTGCAGCAATTTGACTGATTGAAGTGATTTCGCTTGAAAGTAATTACGTCAATTGTATAGGGTTTGCATGTGGAAGTGCATTTTGCAATATTTAACTTGCTTGTATGACGTGGAACCTTGCGCGCACATCGAGTAGACATACGGTCTGGAATTTGATACTCGCATTCTATTTCGAGGGCGTGGCCCGGTTAATTGTTTTTGCATGTTAATATTTAATTGTACCGTCGCGTTAAGTGTCTTTTGTGCGTTGACTATGTAGTTAGTTTGCGTGTCAGCTAGGCTGATTTTGAGTCTTAATGCGGGTGTAGTATTTAATATCGTATGAAGGAATTCAGTTGTTGTTTATAACGCGGAACTTTGTGACCCTAGAGGAGGTCGCGTTCGGTTCTAGAAATAATTTGTTGCTGAGTGTAAACGGAAGTGAACTTTGATCCACCATTCATAAGTCGTGCCGTGTGTTACGTTTTTGATTACGATTAACGGGGATTTAGTTGAGTTTGAAGTTAGTTAAATGTACAATAAAGTTGATGGATTGAAATAGTGTACAATAACGTTGATAGACTGAAATAGTGAGACGAAGAAAAAAGTTGTCAATTGGTGACGTCCGCTGGAGTGAAATCACATTGTGGGGCAGCATCGGACCAGGCCGCTGCCCGATTACCTCAGTTGGGTCAGGTTACATATATAAACACTACACCACATCACTTACATGTACCTACACCTACCTACCGCCTGACCATGCCTTGGGGCAGTCTTAGCTTAGGAACCAGGTACGTACTATTTGTTTACCTAGCCTTATATCTATTGTGTAGAATGATAAGTCTCGTTGGGCCCCGTCCTCTGCTGACCGTCGATTGGGCTACTGATGGGCCCTAGTTTAGTCTACCTTTGTTGGGGCAGCTCAGGGCGTGTACATTTTTGGTAGCAGAGCGTGGTTTTAACGCGTATAATCTTGAACATATTTATATACAATAAGAGCGCCAATCCTAACTTTGTTATAATCTCCACAATTAAAATTTTAGCTGATTTAGACAACATTGCCACATTTTAAAAGGTACTGCCCAAAAGCTGCTACTAAAGTAAAGTTTATGTGTATAAGATTCCATATATAGACCAAAAAAGTCATAGAAAAAAATGAAAAGGTGAAAAGTCAAAAATAAAAGCCGCAATAGCTATCAAACAAATACAAGCCTTCGCTAACATAAATCACAAGATATCACTGACAGAGAGAAATCGTTGGGTGCTTATTCATTCGTCGACGTACAATACGATGTCAATCGAGGGATTGTGGATATGTGTTTCTCATTTGCTCATACAATGTATCTATATACATACGTTTCTTTAGCCTACTTCAGAATAATTAGGAGGTTAACAATTCGACTGTACGTTTTTCTTTTATTTGTGTGTGTGCGTGTGTGTGTGTGTGTGTGTGTGTGTGTGTGTGTGTGTGAGTGTGTGTGTGTGTGTGTGCGCACGTGCGCGCGTATGTGTGTGTGTTACGCGATATCTTCGTCAATTGTGAACTGATTTTGATGATTCTTTTTTTTAAGAACAGAATTAAATAGTTTCTTCAGGGGCGGTCCATTGTTGTCCATGTTTTTATTTGAAGAAAAAAATGTCACCCCATGTTATGAAGTTATGAAAAATAGTGAATGATGTTTTTAATGTAATTATTTAGACGGAATTGAGATTATGATATTCCTTAGACCAGACAAAAGAATAAAAAAAACTTTTGATTAAAAATAAAACCTTCAAATACCTAAAATGAATAAAATAAAACCTACACATTCTGAAGTCGGGCCTATATCTTTAATCTTCTTTACACTTTGCTATATTATAGCACCGATATTTTGTTATCTAGTAAGAGATAAACGAGTACACAGTCAACCTGATGTTAAGTGAATTCTGCGGCCCATATACATTTACTCGGTTGTACAACATTTTTAATTTTACCACTTATTTTAAATAGAAGAAGGGACAAACGAGCATGCGGTCCACCTGATGGTAAGTTTTGACTGCCACCCACGAAAGGTTACAAAACTTTTAAAATGCGTAAGCTCATTTCTTGAAGGTCCCTAAGTCGTAACGGACCATAATGTTCACCGATGGTAAATAATTCCACAAAGAGGTCGTGCGTGGAAGAAAGTTCCACAGCCATAACAACAGAATTATATTGCTATTTGACTCTGGTATTCCAATCAACGAGATTGATTCTCTTACGTCCACCTGATGGTAACTGGCTGCTGTGGCTTTCATTATTGTGGATGAAAGAATGAGGAGCGCAGTGGTAGATACAAGGGTTTACCGTGGGTCAAACGTAGGGCCGGATCATTACTTGGTATTATGCCGAATTAATGGCCTATTCAAGCGTTGGCGGCATCGGACATCTGTGTCTACCACTGCGTTACAGCGTATAAGAATAGAAAAGTTACAAGATGAAGGTGTGAAATAGAGGTATAAATGCAGATTGAGTGAAAATATAAGTGTGTTGAATGAATTATGTATGAATGATTTAGACTTGAAGAATGAATTTTAAGAAAGTTTTGGTGGATACAGCCACCGAAGTATGTGGTGTAAGTAAGATAACGAATGAAAGGAAAAGTAATACGTTGTGTTGGGATGATGAGGTACGGATAGAAGTTGAAGCAAAGAAGAGAGCATGGCTAGATTTACTAGCAACCAAAGCTGGTAATTCTGGCGGTATGAATGATGAGATTGAAAGAAAAAAGGCAGACTTTAGACGTATAAATAAGAGAGTAAAAGAAGTTGTTGAAAGGGAAAACCAAGAAAGGATAGATAAGAATGATAGAAGAATATCTAATAACTTCCAGGCAAATATTAAAATGTTCCGGAAGCTCGTAAGAACTGCCAAGGGAAATTAAAAACAGCCTAGAATGAATGCTATACGAGACGAGAATGGCTGCATGCTGAATGATGAAGTTTCGAATTTAAAGAGATGGAAGGAATACTTTGAAAGCGTGTTTAAGAGTGAAGAGTCGTCTGAAGTAAGTGAAATGGAAATTCCGGAAGAAGTGGAGAGAGGTAGGGAGATAAGTGTAGATCAAATAATGAAAGTAATCAAAAGATGAAAGCAGGTAAGGCAGCCGGATATGATAGAGTATCACTCGAAATGCTGAGGGCTGGAGAGGGTGTGGTTGCAGGCTGCTGTACACCTTGTTTAATTTATGTTGGGAACTGAAGCGGGTACCGGAAGACTGGTGCAAAGCCGTCATAGTCCCAATATATAAGGGAAAGGGGTCGCAGCAGGACGTTGGTGTTAATTGAAAGAGTTACGGAAGAAACTGATGGAAAAATGTGGGATGTGCAAGCTGGGTTTAGAAAGGGGATGGGGTGTACCGATCAAATCTTTTCCATGCGCATGATTGCGGAGAAATTTTTGCCCAAAAACCAGAAAGTTTATTGTGCGTTCATGGACTTGGAAAAGGCTTATGACAGAGTGTACAGGAACGTGTTATGGCAAACACTGACCTCATTTGGGTTGAGCGCTGGTCTGATACAGGCATTAAAGTCTCTTTATAGGGACTCTAGTGCTTGTGTCAGGATCAACGGGGCCTACTTGGACTGGTTTGGCATTCAAAAAGGTGTCAGACAGGGCTGAGTTAACCTTTAAATGCCTTTTGTACGCCAATGATCGAGTCATATTTGCATCGTCGGCGGCCGAGTTGCAAATGATGGTAAATTTGATGAACTGGTCATTAAAAGAAAAGGGTATAAAAGTGAACGCAAGTAAGACGAAATTGGTGGTTTTCGAAAGAGAAGAAAGTAAAACGTTATGTGAAATAAGAATAGAAGGGTAGTTGATTGAGCAAGTGGCTCATCCACTTGTATATTTGGGATGTTTATTTAGCAGGGATGGTAGATATGATAAGGATATAGAACGACGAGTGAACGCAGGAAATAGAGTTAATGGGGCTCTACACGCTATTATGAAGAGTCAGAATGTGTCAAAAAAGGCAAATATGGCAATTCATAATGGTGTGTTAGTCCCTACTTTAATGTATGGTAGTGAAAGTTGGGTATGGCAGAAAAAGCATGAGAGTAGGAATAAAGGCTGTAGAAATGCGGTCATTACGGAGTATGCAAGGGCTGAATCTGAATGACAGGGTGAGAAATAGTGTGATAAGAGAAAAGTGTGGTTTGCAAAATGACTCCTGACTAGGATTAAAAAAGGAATGCTTCGGTGGTTTGGTCACGTAGAAAGAATGAACGAGGAAAGAGTGACAAAGCAAACTTATGTTTCAGAAGTGAACGGCATAGTCGGGAAGGGACGCCCTAGATGAAGATTTATCGACCAAATCGGCGATACATTGAAAATGGGCCAGATTAGGAGTACCATTAACCGACGAGCGTGTATGCGTAAATACATGGATGTAAATGAAGCGAGAGAGGTGTGTCAGGATTGCGCCAGAAGGTCTCTGTCTACCCCTCTGGGTGACAGGCGTGAGTGTTTGTATTGTATTGTATTGTATATTTTATGTATTACTGAACATTGGTTGAAATATTACAACTCCATATTTAATTTCAGTAAGCACCAGGTAGTCAGTTCTTTCAACAGAGATACTTAATTACGTGGTGGCTCCTTAATATTAGATAGTAAATCCTTATCATGTAAAGAACGTAAAGAAAGACATTGTGAGCCTCTCTGTTGAGCGAACTGTAGAAAGGACATGTGATGAGCTTGAGCACCTTTTTTTTGTCAGTGTTTACAGACCCCCATGTTCGAGGTATGATACCTTTGAAAAAAATATTTTAACAGATGTTGTACCAATCAAGAAATTCATAATTCAAAAACTAGGTTCAGATCACTGTGGACAAAAAGTTTCATTACCATATCGATGGTCTAGAAGACAAACGTTCTAAATGCAAAATGTTGTGATTTACACTTTTTATAGTCCGGCCGCTGAGTTATTACCGATTTGACACATGACGAATTGACAATACTAGTGAAGTGACTGAACCAGTAACCCTAATATCATTTGGGAACAGTTTGTTTTTAAATATTCTAGTATAGTGTGTAATTAAATAAAATCAAAACAATAATAGTTAAAGACACAGGTTCTTTATTAGGTGGAGTATCCTTGATGGGCGTAGATAATTGGTCGAGGACATATCAAAATAAAACAAATTTGTAAACACTGTTACACATTTTAATGAATAGAGTAGGTACAAGATGTTTTAATAAATGACTACCTATCATTTATTAAAACAATTATTCAGACTCTGAACCAGATTCGCCAGAGCTGTCATCGCTATCAGTCACTTGTATGACAATTTCATTCTCTATAATGGTGTCCACTCTTCTATCGCGTTCATAATCTTCTGTTATTAGTTTTCGAGTCTTTTCGACGACCTTGACCCAATCTTCTTTCGTTATTTTGCTGCAAGCATCTTTTAATAGACCCATCATTTTATTAGTGTTTTTGCACCAATTCCAAGAGCTTGTGAAACCCGATCTTTCACTTGAGTGACAGGAATCAAAGGGCCGCCATTTTGTGACTCACGCTCAAAGTAATCCTGTAGCTTTAGTACAAGCTCACGACATTGACTATTCAGTTTTTCCTCGTTTCGGCATTTTCAACAAAATTACCAAACACAAACAAAATTAGTCCAATAAATCGCAACGATAAACAGGAGAAAGCCGAGTCAAAAAACAACGGTTACAAGAGAACGTAGTCTGTGCGCACGAGAGTACGGAAGACGACTAAACAGATTAAAATAGCGGTGGTAAGTGTGTTGCCAGAATAGTATCGCCAATTACTTAAAAAAATACACCTATAACATTGCTTAATTGAGGGAGAAAATTATATTTATTAAATGTTGTTTTACATATTATGAATGTTAAAAATTATACATAATCATTTTAATTGTATTTATTTTTAAATCATAGAAAACAGTATTTCTGTCTTTGGATCACACATAAATCTTAAAAATCGTAGAGATACTGGCAACACAGTGCAATTAGGAGACGCAAAAAATGGTAGCATTATAGTCTAGTTGCTCGAAGGAATAAGTAAAATAAAAATATCCAAATAAAATAAATATCTTATCTATTCCAATGAATTCGGACCGAATACTATCAAGCACATCACTATGAAAACTAGACGCACGATGTTACTTTGTACAAGTGCGCCAAAGAACAAAAAATAAATGTTTTCATATTATTTACAAACTATTTTAAGTTTTGAAACAGAGTTTATTGGAAAATTACTTGATTCTGACATTTTGACTTAAAGTTTTATATTAAAGAGGTATTCTAAATCATTCGGCAAATGTGTCGCTCGTGCAAGGTTATATCGATTAATTTAAGAATAATCTGTCAAATCGGTAATAACTCAGCCAGGCTGGTGCAACTTCCATAGTAAAAATTATATGCACTACAGGGGTCAAATTTTAATGACGGTTATCTCTTCTTTCTGCTTTTCTTAATATGTCTATTAACGACATTGTCAAATGAAATAGGTTCAAATGTTAAATCAAACAATTATATTTGTATATATTTTATTAATTAAGATTGCTTTTAATTTTGCTATAGGAGCCGTTGTTCATTTACAGAATTGTTAAGAAATTAAATATGCATTATAAAACTTTCCAATTAAATGGTGCAAGAAGCGGAAAAAATGATAACAAGAAAAGTACCAATATTTCCCTTAGATGATGAAAGGTATGTGGTGATTTCAACATTAATAGTAATATGATATTTAACGCGAGTACATTTTTGGACTAGCCATCTATGTAGGACAGGTTTTTATAGTGGACGATTGTGTGCACAAATACAAACACACTATTTCCTAAATCTGATAGTTCAATGATATGGCAATCCGAAACGAACTATACTTAGAAACTACACAGTCAATTCTGACTGCTAACATTCTATTTGTTCAATAAAAATATGATTTTATTTATATTATTTTTTCAGATGCAAGCAATGGGTGAAATAGCTGGCACATGCACCAATTGAAAAGATTCACATGTTAAGACATATTTGTGACAAACATTGCTTTTGAACCCAACTAAAACGAACTGTTATTTCTTCAGTGGACTTAATTTAAACTTCCACAATTATGTGTATGTTAATTAGGTTTCATTTACATGTAGCAAAAGATAATATACCTCTAAGTCACATTTTGGTAAGAATTCAATTACATATATAAATAAACTCAAAGTTATTTGTAATTACCTGGTTATAAATATTTTTTTTATAGATTCATCTACAAACATTGGCTATAATGAGCACTCATTTTGAAGGCGACAATTAGTAAACGATCTCTGCGAATAGTATGTACATAGGTACCTCTGTGAAGAAGCCTACCGATTCGTACTTAGTATTTGTTACACATAAAAGCAATTTAATCCAATCAGTATTAAAAACCCAATATTTTTACCCTTAAAAAAACTAACGTTGAAAACAAGCATCCTACTATTATTATACTATTTATTTTACAGCATAGCAACAATTGTTTAGTGCGGGAAGGAAGCCTCGGTCCTGCAATGCCGCAGCCAAACGCTTAGCCACTGCGCTACGGAGTCGTCATTTATTTTTTAATTATTTAATTACTAGTATAAAAGTGCGTTTTTTATTTTATATTTTTTTATACATATTTTTGTACCTAATTGTAGAGATATAATTACAAATTGCTGTGTGTAAAATACATTGATTTCTTATCCTCATTGGCATTTTTACTCAATCCTCACGTTAAAAAATGTATTTCTCATAAATAATTCAGTAGAGATCAAACTTTTCTTATATAAAAATATCGATAAACAATATATCGGTAAAGGTTATATCGATAAAATTATTCGAGGATAGACATTTACAGCGCTATTGTAATTCGTCAATGTTGTCAGCACTGTTTCTCAAAACTAAATGTCATATCTTGATGTTGGTAGAGTAGCTTGGCGTAATTTCATGCATTTATTTTTACTATGGAAGTCCCGCCTCTTAAACGTAGTGATTATATTCTCTTTCATTCATGCCAAACATTCTAAATGAATTGGCTGCACTTTTCGGAAAGCTATAATTTCATCTCTTTCGGTCTAAACCGAACATTTGTAATAAGAAACGTGAGGCACGAGACAAAAGAATCAAAGTCGCTTATCTACCCATGATAGAAATTACAAAAAAGCAAAGCCAAAAAAATTTGAATAAAAATATTTTGACATTGACTTTGTATCTTTTCTTTTAAACATTTTTTTTGTATTAAATATTAGTCAGCTGTTTTATAATACATGAATACCCAAACCTTATAGCCTTTAAGTAAAAATATAAGTGAAAATATAAATATAACCTAACAAATGCATGATTAAATTTTCAAAATTTTAAAATAATTCATTTTTATTATACGTTTCGTTTATACTCCTTTGAGCTTAATTGTTTTAGTTTATATACATAGCTCTTGTAAGAAGTCTGTATTTTTTTAAGATTCGGATTGAAACGTCTGGAGCTTGTATAGATTCCCGTTATACAGTCGAGGTGAATCCCTTGAGAACAGGGTAAATGCCCTTTACAATCTCAGTCGATCATAGTCTTATTTTAAATTCGGTAAATATTAAAAGCAAAATTGTGAAAATATCAATTTAATTCAATATAGTAAGCTATTAACGTGTCACATTATTAACTTAAATTGCACATCTTACTGGACTCATTATCGTCATCACTACAATATTCATCGTTATACTATACATAGGTTTCCCCCTAGGAATGCCACCATACACGGTCCTGCGCCATCTACATTCATCAACTTCTTGCATCAGGTTTCATCAGGTGCTCTCTGCATCTAGTACAGATGGGCCATTCGACACTTTGTTTGCCGGTACGAGACTGGCACCTGAGAACCATTATTTCCAATCGTTAGTCGATTCTTCGAGCTATCTATATGGTTATATGGCCGACCCTTTGCCATCTTTGAGTTTGCGTGGCAACTATAGCAAATATGCCCCTAAGAGGCTATCTATTGGGGAGGCTTTAGTTCAGCAGTAGACTTGAATAGGCTGTAATGGTAACGGGAATGGGATATTCTCATCAAACTAACAACGTGGTAGAGCCATGCTGCAGCTATATTATGATTGTAGCACGAATGGGTCGGCTCGATCGGGGGAGGACCACGCTCTCACAGAAAACCAGCGTAAAATAGCAGCTTAACGCTGCTGTGTTTTGTATGGTGAGTGTCGAGAACCGTAGACCCTTTTTACTGGAAAAGAGGCATTCCATCTTAGTCCTAACGGGTGACAACGTATCTGCATCTTGAGACTTTATTGAGGATAGATGTAGATTTCTATGGGTCACAGTTACTACTTACCATCAGGTGGACTGTGTGCTCGTTTGTCACCCGATCCTATAAAAAAAACTAGATAAGACACATTTTAATTTTATATGCTATTCGTAGCTATTCAATTTTAACATTTTTTTTATAACGGAATTCCATAAATCTTTAATATAACAGAATTCCATAAAAGTTAACGCCTGATTCTGTGAATTTAATTTGTTTTTATAGGGTAAGGGTGACAAACCAACACATAATCCACCTGATAGTAAGTGGTTGCTGTGGCCCATAGACATCTACATCTATCCTCGATTACGAATCAAAATGCAGATGCGTTGCCACCCGTGAGGACTAAAATAGAATGCCTCGTTTCTAGTAAAAAGGATCTCCGGTTCTCTACACTCACCATACGAAACACAGCAGCGTTAAGCTGCTATTTTACGCTGGTATGCTGTGAGTATTACTATACTATTAATATAGCTGCAGCGTGGCTGTGCCACGTAAATAAATTTAATTTAAATTTTTTTTTATAGGAAAGGGTGAGAAAAAAAAACACAGTCCACCTTTTTTTTATAGGATAGGGTGAAAACGAGCACACAGTCCACCTGATGGTAAGTAGTAACTGTGACCCATAGACATCTACATCTTTCCTCAATATAGACTCAAGATGTAGATGCGTTGTCACCCGTGAGGACTAAAATGGATTGCCTCTTTGCCAGTAAAAAGGGTCTCCTGTTCTCTACACTCAACATACGAAACAGCAGCGTCAAGCTATTTCCCGCTGGTATTCTGTGAGAGCGTGGTACTACCCCGGTCGAGCAGACCCATTCATGCTACAA
Organism: Parnassius mnemosyne; assembly: GCA_963668995.1. NCBI lineage: Eukaryota > Metazoa > Arthropoda > Insecta > Lepidoptera > Papilionidae > Parnassius > Parnassius mnemosyne. Next base: position 58,938,366 of record CAVLGL010000126.1, read on the forward strand.
CTATACCAGTAATATAGCTGCAGCATGTCCCTACCACATTTAATTATGTCTGTTTGTATGTATGTGCGTCCGGGCTAACCTTCGGAATAGCTGAATCGATTGCACTGAAACTTCACGAAAAGATAAAGAACAGTGCCAGGAGCATGAAGCAAAAGGAGTGATGACATTTATTTTTTGTAAAACGAAATATTTGTAAAATAAATGGTATTTGATAACCTTTTTTGTGATTTTTGTCGAAATGACATGCCAATTCCATCACACCTCCTACTAATTACTGCTAACACTAAAATCTTTGATTATCTTAAAAACTAAATAACCCTTTTTACTGGAAAAGGGGCATTCCATCTTAGTCCTCACGGATGACTACGAATCTGCATTTTATTTCTTTATTGCCATACACATACGAAACACAGCAGCATGAAGCTGCTATTTGACGCTGGTATTCTGTGAGAGCGTGGTCCTTCCCCGGTCGAGCCGACCCATTAGTGCTACAACTATACTACTACTAATATAGCTGCAACGTGGCTCTACCTCGTAAGAAAAAATCAGTAATAGGGTAATTCTTTCAATATATTCTGAAGACAGCTGGCAGTTTTTCAGTCTTTGCTAGGTTTTAGTGATAATGACAATGAATATACCCGTTGTTTATGTAGTCAGTTTGACGTTGTTTACGTAGAACATATTTCTCAATGATTATATTCAAACTTGTTCTATAAAAAAAGACTAGTAATCTACTGGCACAATGCGATGAAATGTAATAATAACACAATATAATTCTTTTAAAAAAAACAACAAAAGCTTTAAACTAAATAAAATATTTTTGACGTTGACTTTAAGTATAAAATGGTTGTCCCATTTCAATACCGAACAAGGACTATAACTTAGTATTACAGGAGAGCGACGGAACACAAAGCGAGGTAGTCCTTGAAAGTATTTTCCATTCATAACTATTAAGAGATTTAAGGTATTACATTATAGACTTTGTGAAGTTATTTAGGTTTAAGACCATTTATTTTATTATGAAGAGTATTCAGGGCAGACCAACTGACAGACTGACAGAGAGTCAGACAGGTTTCTCATGTTATGATGGCATGCAAATCAAAAAACCTCCAGAGATCAACATGAGACATATTCTTCTTTATTTTTTAAATAATTTAACAAATTTAAATTGCACAAGGACAAACTTCCAGACCCTGAACAATTATTTGCAGGCCATAAATATACTTGTAACGTGTGGGATTCAAACCCGCGGCCCCCAGCGGAGCAACTTGCAGTAACAGAATTATTATTTTTAGTACAGACCGATTATTATATATATTTTATTTGTAGGTACTATAGATTTAAGATTAATAATGAAACTGCTTGCATTTCTATGTTACGGTCTGAAAGGTGTAGCGAGCTGGTTTAAGTAAGGATTAAGATAATCCTCAGAGTGCCGCCTCAGAATTGCTTACAGTTACAGAAGAGGAAGCCAAGAGTCCTAAAACCCTTGTTACTCCTAAATCGCGTATGTGAGGAACTTCAGACAGAACATGACCTGATGGTCATGTTCTGTCTAAAGTTCTATAAATATAATCTGTAGTTGCAAGAGATGTTTTCCTTCTAGAAAATTTTATAACATGACACTTGTCAGCATTTAATATCATACCATTGTTCCGACACCATAATGTCAAATTATTTAAGTCTTTCTGTAAGAATTCTGCATCAGAATTTGAGGAGACAGGTCTAAAAACTTTTAAGTTGTTAGTAAATAAATAAAACTTAGAATTCTCAAAGAAATTACTGATGTTGTTAATGAAAATGTTAAACAACAAAGACCCCAGATGAGATCCTTGGGGTATGCCAGTATAGACAAAACAAGGCTCCGAAGCATAACCATCAACAACAACAGTTGACGACCAATTAGTAAGATATGACTTAAACCAGTCCAGCAAAGGGTTTGCTATACCTATGCCTTTGAGTTTGACAAGTAAAATAGTGTGATCAACCTTGTCAAATGCCTTACTGAAATCTGTGTAGATGGCATCAACGGATTTTCCAGTATCAAGAGTCTCAGTAATGTCTTCCACAAAGGAAACAAAGTTAGTAACTATTGATCGAGCTTTCACAAACCGCATCTGAACAGAATGTTCAGATTTAACAATTTGTTTAAAGTGCCATGAAATAATGGGACATATATGTAGTACATACACTTTCACAAAAACGGAAGTAATGGAAATAGTTCTATAATATTTAGCTTCCTCTCTGCCTCCGGTTTTGAACAAAGGCAACACATTGGCTTCTTTCCATAAGGTTTGATATGAACTAGTCCTAAGAGATCTATTGATAATCAGTGCAATTGGCAAGGCCATTTAAATGGCGTTAGGGCAATTACGTACAAATATCGATGGATTACCATCTCCAGCTCCTTTCCTAATTTCAACTCTTTTTAAAACATTTTAAAACTTGCGATCTGTGAAATTTATGGCTGGCGCTCAGCTTATATTTTTTTTATAGGAGAAGGGTACAACGAGCATACGGCTCACCTAATAGTAAGTGACTATCAACGCCTATGAACAACTGCAACACCAGTGAAATCGTAGGTGCGTTGCCTACCTTATAGAAATATGTAAGCTCTTTTTTTGAAGATCCCTTAGTCGTATCGGTCGGAAATTGTCGCCGGTGGTAAATTATTCCACTGAGAGGTCATACAAGGAAGAAACCTCCAAGTAAAACATACATTGGTGAACCACCACGCATCCAGATAGTGTCAGCGGGCATGCATATCGGAAGTTTTGTTGCGATGTACATTAGTGAAATTTGGCGGCTGGAATTAATCCGAACAATTCGTCAGAGCACACCCCGTGGTAGATGCGAAATAAAATGCAAAGGGATACAACATCTCTTTGCCGCGCCAGTGAATGTTTTTATTGATTGAAAAATACAAAGATAAAAAGACAATAAACCAAATAAATTACATAAAAACTAACGATCTGCCTTGCTTTGCCTAAGTGGTATCTATTTATCTCATTTATGTTATCATTTATATTTAAGATAGTCATCAACGACAATTTTTATTTTATAAATTTTTGGTTTTTACAAAAAAAAATCTTCCAAGCCTTTCGGATAAAATATAGACGAGATCACATTCTATCCATTCGTGAAGTTTTATCGCAATTGGTTCAATCATTCCGAAAGTTAGCCAGGACAGACAGATAATTTTACCAATTGTTATTTATGGATTAATGACATGAAATTACTCCCTAAACTCAATAAAAGTTAGTTTTTTCGCTATTCCAAACATACACTTCAAATTTATTTATAACTATAAAGATGTATAGATAACATATTACCTCTTTATTGTTTTAACATGAATTGACAAGTGTTTTAAGAGTTGATCTGATCACTCCTAGCTTTTAACCTCCAAATCAAGGGTACGGACTGCGAAAATTTAAAGTCGTGTAGCTCTTTCTTACTTTTACTAAGCGGTAAGCACACCGGAACAGCAGTGTAGCCACTAATCGTTTAGCACCTGTCTTATTTTTGTAAAATCTCCTTTTACCGTATTTCGTGGCAATCTAATGGGGAATACCGATATTCAACTGCGTACTTGTGATATATGATAGGCTTTTGTGACGGCCCTCCCCTTGATGATTCGTTACCATAAACGGGTCCTCTGCAGCGTTACGCTGCTATTTCACGCTGGTATTCAAAAAAAAATATTTATCGTAGATTAACTTGCTGCAGCTCTGTGACTCTCGGGGTCGAATACCGCACGGCACGATTCAGCTATCCCACATCAAAAGCCTATAAGTGACAATAAAATAAACTTTTATTAAAAGTATAATAATAAAATTTTATACAGTAAGATGACCCAGACCCCATCTGGGCACCGTCTCATTTGTTACGTTGTTTTACGGTTACCTTAATATTTTCACTTTTATGTATATTTAATTTAAAGCAACTCTCTAATATTATATTAAACAAGTTAAGAACAACTATCTTTATAGAAGTGTTTTGATAACATGGATTCAACGTAAGAGCACTTAGGCCAGCCTCAACTGCGCCACGAAGCAAAAAGAGGGAGCATTCTTGACAAACATCCACGCACTTCTGTACTAAGCCCGCACCCTCGTAATTCAGTAGACAAGTTATACATGTCACGCATACATCTTGAATCCTAAAAAGAAATACGTTTCTTTTTGGTTGTATTCTCTCAAATTTGTTCACATTGTGTGGTGGTGGTTTGTGAAAATTATATAATTATATATATATATATATATATATATATATATATATATATACTTTTTTTTTGTGGGTAGGTGTGAAATAAGTAACAGCTGACTAATTTAGCTCTTATATTTTATTTACATTTAAATATTTTAAACCAGTGTTTGGACTATATTTACTTAACAATTACATTTCTATTACCTTTTCTTTTGAAGTCCTATTAAAATATATGTCCGGATAAGATATTTGTGACTTACACATACCACCCATTAGTGTAACTTTTATTGCAAACTATATCACACATTATCACTTCACTTTGTGTTCACTAATATCACTGCAAATATTGCAAGGAATGGCAAAAGTAACTGATGTGGAGATTATCCAGAGAGAACTGGAAGGAAGCTGGAGTCGTAAGATAGCTGAATTTGAGAATAGATTAAAGGCTGCTTCTACGCCTACAAATCCCTCACTTAATCAACTCCGTGAGGAGTTTTATGAATTCAAGGACCTTGTCTGTTCCATTCTCAATCTCCTTCGGCAACAGATTCATGCTTGCACTAAGTCAATTGATGCTATTGATATGCAGCACAGGCAGAACATTCTTCTATTTAATGGGATCACTGACTCTCCAGAAGTTAATATGGAACAAGAAATTCTGGCCATCATACATAAGACAATGGGTATCCCACATATAACAAATGGGTCCTTATTACGTTGCCATCGAATTGGTGCTCAAAAGGATGGTCATTCACGTCCAATTCTTGTACAATTTCAAGAGCATCGCACAAAGTCTGAGGTGTGGAAAGCTAAAACTAAGTTAAAGGGCTCCCAAATATCTGTTTCTGAGTTTTTAACTTAAATGAGGCAATCTGTTCTTAAAAAAGCACGCAAGCATTTTGAAATGAAGAATGTGTGGACCTTAGATGGCGTAATTTTTATCAAACTCCCCAATAATGAACGGGCAAAGATCTCCACTGAAGAGGAGATTGATACTCTCGCTGAAAAGTTTCCTGTTGATTGTTCACCGGCAAGTCTTGGCATAGCTTCTAACAGCGGTATTACTAGTGCTATAAAGAAACCCATTCAAGCACAGCATTGTTCTTCAAGCACAAAAATTCTGTCTGAGATTTCTCGACGCAATCAAGATGGTATAGTGGGACACAAAGAGGATCCTAAAAGGTCCCGTCGTTTAGTAGCCAAAAAATAGCTTGCTTAATTTCACATATTATGATATTCCTAGGTATCCTTTATTTTAATTATGTTTTCTCGTATTCTCGTGTTTTTTTTTCTTTTTTTCTATATTATTAATTTACATATTATTTGTAGACTCGCATGTTCATGGTTGTTATGTCTATAGCACAGAACAATATTGTCTGTAATCATAAGTTGTTTGCCTTTTAATAGCTGTATTATTGCTTTTTCTTTAAGTTAGTTTTTTTTTTGTCTAATAATATTATAATCTCCATATGATGTTTTGTTTTTCTATATTAATATTTAATAAGATTTTAATTATGTAGTACCCAACTTCTTGCGTTTAGTTTTCTTTTGTTTCTTAGTTGAGGTGTCTTACTCAATAGGTTGGTTTGAAAGATATTTTATTTATTATTTACATTATCTTTGGTTGGTTTATACTATGCTTGGTACATATATTGGTAATAATACTTGTTTTGCAAATGTACCTACCACATATTATTATTTTCAATTTGATTTTTATGAGTTTTGATTTTGACAATAACATTTTTTTCAGCCTTTGATAGACAAAGGACACATGTGTCATTCAGCCAATGTCGTTTTTTTTTTACTTTGACTTAATCGATTTTCTTTTGGTAAACATTCTCTTGTACTATTTTGTGTGACACCTACTTAGAAATATTAACATTATTATTAGATAAGAATATCTTTGCCACTTTAGATATTATAGATCCTATGTTTGCATATAAAATTTATTTTATTAAGTTTACTCTGTAAACAGTGAAATGATGGGTTGGTGATGTTTATGTTTAGTACGTGTTAGTTTATAAATTAGTCTTAAGTGTACATTCCTAAGTTTTTTTTTGTGTATATATTTTAATTTTTTTTTATATTTATTTAATTTATTTTTATTTTAGTCCATAAACTATGTCTGATGTTGGGTTGTTTAGCTCTGCAAATGAATCTTCTAGTTTATCTTTTCACTCTTGTGATGATTCTTTCAATGATAGCGTTCTTAATTTACATGAACTACTCAAAGGAGTTTGTACATCTTCTAACAACTCTCTGAACATATGCCATATTAACGCTCAAAGTATCCCGAGCCACTATTCCGAACTTGAAGCTTCATTTTTCCCCGAGTATATTCATGCCATATTAGTGTCGGAAAGTTGGCTGAAGCCTACTTTACCGTCAACTTTATATCCCCTTCCTGGCTTTGTACTCGTTAGAAATGATCGTGTTGGAAAAGGTGGAGGTGGTGCAGCCATCTACCTACACGCATCAATTCCTCACAAAGTTGTTCTAACATCTCCTTCCAGCTATTCTGTTACTTCTGAGTTTTTATTTGTGGAACTCGATGTCAAGGGCATCAGGATGCTTCTAGGGGTAGTGTATTGCCCCCCTTCGACTGACTACTTCGCCACTTTAGATATGGCTCTCACTGATATTTGTTCTGAGTATACACACTGTATAATCATGGGTGACTTTAATACAGATCTGTTGAAAAGCTGCCCTCGTTCCAAAAAGCTTCTTTCAATTATTGAGTCGGTTAACCTTTCTATTCTCCCTTTAAAGGCTACTCATCATAATATCGGAACCGATGACTCATTGATTGATTTAATCCTTGCTGCTTCTCCTGAACGTGTGATGATGCACGGTCAGTTACCCGCTTTGGGTATCTCACGCCATGACTTGATTTATGCTTCGTATAAGCTTAAACCACCCAAATATTCACCTACTGTAATGCATCTTCGCAGCTTTTCTAAAATAAACTTTGACAAGCTAAAGAATGACACTCTTAATCTCGATCTAGCCTCTTTAATTGCAGCACCTACTGTTGACGATAAAGTCTTGATTCTTAACCACAATGTTCTCAGCCTCTATGATGCTCATGCTCCAGTTCATAAGGTCAGATTGAAGCGTCCGCCTGCCCCATGGATGACGGAGGGCGTAAGGTTGGCAATGTCTAGACGAAATCGAGCTTTTCTTCGTTTCAAGAGAGATCGTACTGAAGAAAATTGGTTATCTTTTAAAGCAGTCAGGAATAGGTGTAATCAAATGGTACGTGCAGCTAAACGCCGATATTTCCATAATTGTATTAATAAATCTTCACTAGCCGTAGTGTGGAAATTTCTAAGATCTTTTGGTCTTTGCAGACCAGCTACATTGGATTGTGGTCCTTCTCTATCACTCGATGAAATCAACCAACATTTCGCTTCTGTAAAAGCATTGGACCCTACAATTCGCTCCCAAACTATGACATCCATTGCTTCTATGCAAACTCCTAACATTCCTACCTTTAATTTTTCTCCTGTTTCTCAGGATGATGTCAAAAAGTCTATTTTAGCAATCCAATCCAAGGCAGTGGGTTATGATGAGATTAGTAGACATATGGTAGTATTTATACTAGAGCACCTTCTTCCTGCAATTTCCCATATCATCAATTCTTCCCTTGATTCATGTCAGTACCCTAATCTTTGGAAGAGCGCTTTTATAAAGCCTCTTCCAAAAGTTCCTACTCGCATTCTTCCCAATTATTTACGCCCAATATCTATCCTACCCTTTCTTTCCAAAATTTTAGAATCCTGTGTTTACAAGCAAATCTCTACTTTTATTTCGAAACATAACCTACTGAGTATATTTCAGTCTGGGTTTCGCCCTGGTCATAGTACCGCTACTGCTTTAATTAATGTTAATGATAATATAAGAGAAGGTATGGAAGAAAAAAAGATAACAGTACTGGTACTAGTTGATTTCTCAAATGCTTTCAACACAGTTGATCATGAAATCCTCCTTTCCATACTATCTCACCTGAATTTTGGTCCTACTGCTTTGGAATGGTTTGCATCTTATCTTCGCGGTCGACAGCAGTCAGTCTGTGTGGGGCAAATGTCCTCAGCTTGGGCTGATGTGGATGCTGGTGTGCCGCAAGGCGGTATTCTTTCTCCTATAATATTTTCAATTTTCATAAACTTTATTACCTCCATCCTCGACTGCTTGTATCATTTGTACGCCGATGACCTTCAGCTTTATGTGCAAACTGAATTTGAGGATATACATAATGGGATCAAAAAACTTAACGACACCTTATCAGCTATCAAAGATTGGTCTACTCGTTATGGAGTTTTGGTCAATCCTTTGAAATGCCAAGCTATACTAGTGGGTAGCTCAAGAATGCTAGCTAAGATTAAGCTGGCAGATTTACCTCCTATTTATTATGATAGTATTATAATTCCGTTCAGTAATTCTGTTAAAAATCTTGGCCTACATATCGACAGCACGTTGAATTGGAGAACCCAGGTTTCAGAAGTGAGTCGTAAAGTCATTGCCACTTTACGCTCTCTGTATCGTCTAATACATTTTCCTCCCACAAAAACTAAAATCATGCTTGTCCATTCGCTCATATTACCCATAATTGATTATGCAGATGTGTGTTACCCAGATCTGTCCCAAGATCTTCTGAACAAACTGGAACGCCTTCTTAACAACTGTATACGATTTATATTCGGGCTTCGTAAGTATGACCATATTTCGCAATATAGATCTAAGCTAAATTGGCTTACAATCCATCAGAGGCGCAATTCCAGAATATTGCTTGTTCTTTTTTTCATTTTAAATGACCCATCTTCGCCTTCTTATTTTAAGAGTAAATTTCACTATCTCTCCTCATCTCATGATAGGGTCCTACGTTCTTCTTCTAACAACAAAATCTGTATTCTTGTTCACTTCACCGAGTTCTATGGCAACTCCTTCACAGTTCAGGCTACACGCCTTTGGAACTCCTTGCCCGATGACATCAGAAAAACATCCAACAAGTACGTTTTTAAAAAATTGGTCCGTAACCATCTATTGAAGACAAAGGATTTTACTTGATTCATCCATTTGATATGTATTGCTAAACAGACGCATATATTCATATGTATTTGTATGTACTAATTATATATTATGTATTTAAATATGTATATTTTTATGTATATTTGTATGTATATATTTGTATATATGTTTGTATACGTCATATATGTATAGTTTATTTATTAGTAAATTGTATGTATTATGTAGTAAATTATTATTTTGTGTACTGTTTTTTTATTCTATATTGTCGCACCTACGTCAAATTTGTACTTTGTATTCTTTTGTTTTAAGGAATGCAATAAAGAATAAATAAATAAATAAATATATATATATATATATATATATATATATATATATAAAATATATTAGCAGTTTTCATGCAAATATTAGTTTGTAAATCGTGTCGGTATACTATTTGCCTTGAAGATAAAGTAAAGGTCGATTGAGCAAATTACTACATTTTATTAAGAAGAGATTATATTCCTGTTGAATATGCATTCAATAGTTTTTTAATTTTACTTTTCATTTTTTCCATGTCTGAAAAATATGAAATTCTGCAGACAAATTAAGAATCCGTGACAATGCTATTATTACGGATGGCGACGAGAGCCGCCGCCTACCGCATACCGCCCCTAACATCACGCAATGGCCGCGAACAACGAGCGCACAGCGACCCCGCGCGGGCTGGGCGCCCTACGTAGAGACCCCCGCCGCGCGAATAAAAGAAGGGCATCTGTAATTATTCAGAACAATTACAAAAAGCACTTCCGTGGTAGATGCGATAAAATACGCAAAGAGTTGCAACATCTCTTCACAGTGTCAGTGAGTCAAGCCGATCGGAAAGCACTCAGTCATTGACGATTTGAGCTGCACTGCGCTGGATTCGGTCAAGTGAAAGGAGCTGGCACTGGGGACCCCTGCCCAGAGATGGAAACAGTATTCCATATGAGGCCGAATCTGCGCCTTGTAAAGTTGTGAGCTGTGTGCTAGCATGAAATACCCGCTCTACTGAGCATGCCAAGTTTTTTGGAGGCCAATTTCAGGGTTGCTGGTACTCTCCTGAGGTTGTGTCTTATTTAACTCCGCTACCACGTTGAAAAAGGGGGGGGAGTGGGGAATGGGGTAGAAATAATAATTCTTCTATTTCACGCTGGTATTCTGTGTCGGAACGCTCAGCAAAAGCAAGTAAAAGAAGACGACCTCGTCGTGATCATGAACACCAACCTCCCTAGGAATGTATGACCACGAGGAGCCATCACCAGGACCTTTCCCGGACCTGAAGGCGTGGTGCGAAACGTAGAAGTCAGGACGTGAGGCGGAATATTTAAAAGACCGGTGAGGAAGATCGCCGTCCTCCCGAAGGAAGAATAGGCTCTAGGACTACGTTGGGGAGAATGTTACGGACGGCGAAGGGCGCCGCCGCCCCATCGCCCCCGCATGCCCCGTTACGCCCCGCATACCTCGGACACCGCTCCAACTTGAGGGGTCCTTTCGAGGTTGCCCACAGTCACTTTCTTCTTTCGTCACGTTGACAGTCAATTTACTCTATCGTACGATTTACTAACTTACAGAAGCCACTAACTATCACTGGGTATAATGGTTACCGCACAAACGCACACGGAGTTTAAAGGGTCAAAGGTCACTACCGTTTGGCGTAGCAATAGTTAATTCTAGAATATCAGAGGCCGCACTATCTAATATTGCCGAATGCACTTATGCAGGTTCTGAGTCAGACACAATAAGTCCCTGGGAAGCTCTCCAGCAGGAATGCGAGTCACAATGATAGACCGTATATTTACTGGCCGCGCCGAATTATTCCGAGTTCCCTAACAGAATGGACCGCGTGCTCACGTCAGCACCGATTAAAGACGACTGATTGCCCTTGGGCGTTTTTCGCACGACCGAAAGTCAAACCGGTATGAATGCACCGCGCCGAGTGCCCTCTCGCGTCAATCCTTGAAAGTGTTTTGCGCGAACAAACCCCCGTCCCGGACATAAGGATTTAGGTCCGCGAGCAAACCGGTCAGCGGGACAAGGTCGCGAAGGCAAGTTGCAAGACCGAATCTACAACCAAACTAGGCCACCTTAGGCACCCCATCAGATCTTGCAACCCTAACCAGCGCCTCAAAAAATCGCCCTAATGTGGCAAACCAGAGGGTCAGCCTCCACTGGATGCCCCTCCTGGGCATCGCAGCACTTAACAAGTCCTGTACTGGACAGAAGTCCGACGACCTCTTTCAAACACCTATCTGTGCCCCTATGATTAGTTCCGCAATCCGACCGGATCAGCTCTGCAAACAGCGACGCGACACGAAGCGGCCCCGAGCGGCCTCCTAAGCTTCAGTGCAGAGAGCACCCACAAATTCCACATGAACGTCGTCTGTGAAGAGCCGAACGAAACGCACAGATAGTCCCTAGTATGAATTTTCAACAAGTAGGCCTAGCCAGGCCACCCACCATATTATCATTTACTAAAATAGTGCGGCAGCTGATTTCAATCTGATAATCTCCAAAACTAGCTAGCCTGTTAGGCAAGTAGTCCTATGCTCATATTTCAACTAATTTTTCAAAAACATCAATGTTCAACTACAGAATTAATTCAACCAAATTAATCACCGATGCGCATAGGTCAACTTGCAAATTAAACAAAACAATAACGTAAGGGACAGCCCTACTTCTTCGCAAAGCAAAATGATTAAACACTATCATAAACATAAACATAATTTTTCCAATAGTGCGCCATTCAATTTCAGATGAATTCAAATTTTCCTTTCAGCAAACAGACGCAACAATCAAATACAGTGATTAAATATATGTACAAAACACATGCAGTAGCATTTAAAGGAGTAGATTAAATTCAATTCTTTTAATTTAAACCGCTACAAATAGGAAAATTTCGCGGAAAGCCCAAAGCAATTTTTAATTTTAATTCAAGTATTTTTTTTGACTAAGTGCTCGACCAAACCAAATCTAATACCCCTTGACAGCGTGATTCAACGCTCCAGAGGGGCCCTAATCTTCCCACCACCAAGGGGAGGCCACATGGCGTGAACCCGAGATCGCTAACAGTCGCCACTACTCGTGTTGTACGCCTTCACTGAGGCCGTCAGCAACAGAACATTGTGACAAGTGGACTGTTGACGGCTTAAGGCTCAGTGGAGGTGGCCGTGGTGGGAGCTAAGGCGGCAGCTAGCCAGGGCCGCCTCCATCAAATGGGGAACAGTGGTACACCAGTCGCGGCCACTCAGCTAACGGGAGTGAGAAGGGTCCAGCGGACCGATGAGTGGCCGGCGGGTGCCGAGAGTCGCCCGGCAGAGGGCGTGGCTGAGCGCCCCCGCCCGTGGGGGTCGAGGGCCTGGCAGAGCTCCGAGAGGAGACGCCGTTCGCACTCAGGCACAAAACGGCATGATGATTGCCCTGGCAATGCAGACAGGGCCGTCGATGCGGACAGTCTTGCTGGAGGTGCTCTCCCAGACATGACCAGCACCAGCGGCGCTCCTTGGCGATAGTTCGCCTAGCCGAAACCGGCTTACCTAATAATTTCGGGCACGACGTTACCCGATGATCAGATGCTCGACAATAGGAGCAGGGCGGGGTTGACGACGACTTGCCTGGAGGATTCAGCCTCTCACTGGGCACGGCTCGTAAGTCGTCAACGGTGCCCGCCGCGCTCTCTATCTGCCGGCACTGCTCCTCCAAAAACCGCAGCAGGTCATAGAAGGGCGGAATATAGGAGGCCTCGTCCCCGCCGTACCTCTCCTCAAAATGGATTCGAAGGTCGAGAGGTAGACGGGACAGCAAGATGCGGAGCAACAAAAAAGCCCATTCGCCCACTGGTAAACCCAGCCGCCTCAACGTATTACAGGCCACCAAGACTGGATCCAACAGGTCCGGACGCAGTCTGGCCCGGTCACTAAGCAGCGGGAGGCTTAGAAGCTGCATAACATGTTCGTCCGCAATTCGCCGGACGTTGGCGTATCTTCTGGCTAGGAGGTCCCGAGCAGTCTGGTGGGCGTCGTCCGACAATCTCAAGTGGCCGACGACGCCCAGGGCCTCCCCCTCCAGTGAGGCCAGGAGGTACACCATCTTTTGGCTCGGGGTCAAGTCACTCCGGGCGTCCACTAGGCTGTCGAAAAGACCAACGAAGGTCAGCCATTCGGAAAGGACCCCGGAGAACTTTGGCAGGTCCAGAGTTGGGAGTCGTCCCAACAGCTCCGGCTGAAGCTGCTTCAGAGTGGACTCGGACAGGTCACTCATCCGAGCTTCACGCGCCTCCTCGGCATACCTGCCTTCAGCCTCGATCAACTCGTCCGTGAGCCACAAGAACTGCTCATAGTCCGCGAAGCAGGAGTCCAGGACTCCCTCTCCACATCCGAATCATCGAGCTCAGCGTAAGCCTCCTCCACTGCGGCCCTTCGAGCATCCACCTGCTCGAACTGCTTCATCAAGTTATGGACCCTATCCGGTCGACCTATCAAAGCATGGGCGCCTGTGGCCCAGCGTAGCTCAGTCCACAAACAACGGATCAGTAGCTTGGGCGATGTCATCACTATTAAATGCAATTACGACGCGGCTTGAGCACAGATTACAAAGATAACAAACAAAAAATACAACAAAAATTAACAGATAATAAATGCAGTTCCTATCAAATCGCGTTGAATAGAAATTACACAAATACGAATTGCTACGTATCAACCAAATACAAGTTAGCACAAAAGAAAAGGCACAAATCAAATTAACAAATAACAAATACTAGTGCGATCAAATCAAGTTAAATTCAAATGGCGCAAATACCATTACTACTCTTTAGTTCAAATACAACTTACAGTATAAACGAAGACATCACGGTCGATCAACAAAAAATGCCTAGCTCGGAAATCGACCCTTCGATAAGTAATCCACTACAACTATCCGACAACGATAATTAACCGATTACGTAAAAATAAACATCTACCTACATGACGTATATCTCTAGAAAACTCCCGCTTGCGCAACCTAGGGCGCGGCTTTTCAAATCAACCCACTAACCAAAAAAAGGCAAGCAACAAAGAACAAAGGGAAATAATTCTATTATTACGTACAAAAAAATATTTTTACGTATTACGGGCGGGCGTGATTGTAAATACAAATTAAACCAATCAAACCAACGCTCCCTGCCACCAGAATTGTTTAATGTTTATCAAACACTATGGTCGGGATCGACCGGGAATCGAACCCGGAACCACGCTCTGCTACCAGTTTGTTACGGCCTATGGTTGCTCCCTTAAAGGATCCAATCCTCTGGGGCCCATGAGCTGAAGATTTCCCGAACAGACGTAGGTCGGGCCCCAATGTGGCCACGTGGAATCTCTCCAATTACACTAAAATATATGGGGGAGCGCTATACTACGGCCAGTCGACCGGAAGGAATTTGGACGAAGCTTACTTACCTATATCCAAGGCGACTGGTCCCTCCGGAGTCGGTCAGGTCGCATGTGGTTGTGTAGTGCAAGGGAAAGAATGGTGATGTGGTGTGTATCTGGGTGTGACTGATGGTGATTGAACCTAGACCTTGGCCGTCGGCAGCAGCCCGAGCGTCGACACCGCTCCAACTTGAGGGTGCCTTTCGAGGTTGTCCACAGTCACTTTCTTCTTTCGTCACGTTGACAGTCAATTAACTCTATCGTACGATTTACTAACTTACAGAAGCCACTAACTATCGCTGGGTATAATGGTTACCGCACAAACGCACACGGAGTTTAAAGGGTCAAAGGTCACTACCGTTTCGCGTAGCAATAGTTAATTCTAGAATATCAGAGGCCTCACTATCTAATATTGCCGAATGCACTTATGCAGGTTCTGAGTCAGACACAATAAGTCCCTGGGAAGCTCTCCAGCAGGAATGCGCGTCACAATGATAGACCGTATATTTACTGGCCGCGCCGAATTATTCCGAGTTCCCTAACAGAATGGACCGCGTGCTCACGTCAGCACCGATTAAAGACGACTGATTGCCCTTGGGCGTTTTTCGCACGACCGAAAGTCAAACCGGTATGAATGCACCGCGCCGAGTGCCCTCTCGCGTCAATCCTTGAAAGTGTTTTGCGCGAACAGATACTATGTTAAAGCCTTGCTGAGCGTATTCAACCAACAATTCAAAAAAATTCAACAAAATCACGAGATGAGGTTTATACCTTATCTCGTGATTTAGCTGAGAATAACAGGGCTGTGTCTATAATATAATGATGATATAACTCTTCTGCCTGCGGTATGGTGCCAAGAGCGACGCCTGTTTACCTTCTAACAAAATTATTTATGCAAGAAAAGAACCAACCCTCTTGTGCGCTGAAAAATTATAAAAATCGCTCGTTCTCACAGAGTACCAACGTACAACAGCAGCTTAATGCTGCTGTGTTCAGTATTGTGAGTGTAGAGATCCGGAGACTTTTTTTACTGGAGATGAGGCATTCCATCTCAGTCATCTGGTGTAACAAAACATCTGATGTTGTTTCTTAATTGAGGATAAATATAGATGTCTATGGATCACAGCATCCACTTACTATCAGGTGGATTGTGTGCTTCTTTGTCATCCTTATTCTGTAAATAAATACACCACATTTTGTACAAGAATTCCTATTTGTCTTCAAAATAACCTTCTTTAATACGTACGAACATAAAGACACGTTCTTGGTAAAATTTCCAGAATTCCTGTACAACTATTTTGTCCCACTTTGATTTAAGAGTAGTTGATTTGAATGGAAATTTTCAATTCAGTTACTATTTTCATTTACTTTCTTATGTAATTCGTAAAATAAAATTAGGCTGAAAAAAAATTATACATGTTGCTTATAAGACAATTAGAGATTGAATATGCGCTTCACTTTATTCATTCACGGGTTTCTTTCTTGTTACCGCACTTCATACTGCAGAGGGCACTCGCTTTCGAAGATAGCGTTAGTGGCCGAAACAGCCTTTAGCTCATCAAATTCTACTAACGATGCGTAGCATAAGTCCGCGCCTCTAACAAGACTATATTCATCATCATCATCATTACAGCCCATCACAAGTTCACTGCTGAAGGCATGGAAAGATTCAAGGAACGTCAGAAAACATACATAGTCCTGAGTAACCTGCATCTCTTGCCAGATCGTCGTACGGTTTAAAGTACCCCGAGCTGGTTACGACATCGGGACTTCTAACTTTTGAATCCCCCCGTGATCATGGATGCTAAAAACACTCGCTCGGTGATGAATTTTAAATAAGTGAAATTAAATGCGTTAAAACGATTATCTAAAAACCGAATTTAATTACTTGTATCATTAAGTCTCTGTTTTTTTTTTTTTCATGAAACTGAAGTAACAGACGAAGTTATTTTAATTAATCTTTATTGGACATTACACTATATATAGAAATATAATGGTCCACCGGTTATAGTTGATAGCTACTGCAGTCCATGGACACCTTCATCCAACTTCAGACAGATGCGTTGTTATCCTAGAGGACTAAGATGACATGATTCACAACCTGTGATTAAACATGCACCCTGTGGCCTTTAGACCCAAAAACAGCAGTGCAATCGCTGATATTTGGCAGCGGAAATAGGTACGAGGGTGTCCAGACTGACTCCTAGACAGAAAAGTAATCCTAACACCAACCATTGCATTTATACGTTCCATATGCTCTCAAATAAATCGAAATAAACTAATGGCAAATAAAAACTCATCGGTTAGTTAATATCTCCTCTACGAGACAATCTCTGGGCATATATCAAGCAGTGGTCTCTTAATAGGCTGTAATGAATGAATAAACAAAAAAAATATTGTTTTATGAAGAAAGATTGAAAAAGAATCAAATGCATACATTTTATATCAAACAGATTTTAATAGCGTTTTAATTCCAGGGCTATTCTCGCAAATAAGATATACGCGAATGGATCTCATTTCGCAGAATTTATAGTCGGAGAGCTGGCGACGAATTCTGGGAAGGTCCTTTTGACAAGTTGAGCAGGCATATCCAGTCCCGCGAATCTGGCAGAGCGTTTGCGGTTACTTCGTTACTGCGCAGAATATAATATTTGCAAAAAAATCCAAAAAAAATGTTTTTTGGCAACTTGATTTAGCAGATCGGGGCCCAAGCTCCTCGCGCTGTGATTGGTTATTGAGAAACCGCGAATTTTTTTTAAATGATGTAAAAACTAAATTAAAAGATATAAAGAAATCAATTTGCAAAAAAAAAACACTTTTTTGGATAATTTTTTCTTGCAAATATTATATGCTGCGCAGTAACCGCAAATGCTTTTCCAGGCTCGCGGGACTGAATTTGCCAAATGAGGAAATTATTTTTTCACAATTTCAACTTGCCAAAAAGACCTTCCCAAAATTCGTCGCCAGCTCTTGGATTATAATTACATTTTATTTACTTTACGCCTCGAAGAATTTTATTTTCAACTTCAAGGAATATATATTAACAACACTCTCTTTTTCGTTCGCTTATCTTATTGAAATTTACATAATTTTAATTCGAGTTGCGAAAAATTGGAATTCTTTTAACATTATAAATACATTAAGAGTACATAACTTATTCGTAATGTACTTTATATGACTATTGAATAAAACTACTTTTAGGGATTTTATCGCGTATAATTAACTTATTTTTATTAATTCCCCACGTTTCAGGTGCTTTACAGTACCCATGGGTGCTGTAAAGCAACTGAAATATCGGAAATTAATAAAAATAAGTTAATTATACGCGTTAAAATCCGTAAAAGTAGTTTTATTCAAAGTGTAGTGTTCGCGTAAATATAAGAAATCATTATTTATATGAGTAGTTTTAAATTCTCAGGAGAATTACTGATGAGATGGGCTGCTCTATATTAAAATTCAAGATGCTGCTCATGAAATAATATACAGTTTAGTGAGATTTCAAAATTACATATATTTTTCGAATATTTATTTTCATTTTATTATTCACACTATTAACATGATACGACCATATCGTATCTGTGGAATATAATTTCAAATCAATATAATTTATTTTATTTTATTATTTCTAAATGAACGGTATCCGCGACTGGTCTACACTGCTGGTGATACGAGGGCTAGTTCTTTTCTCGCTCAAAAGCTAAGTAAATATATAATGTAAAACATTCGAATACCAATGTGCTGTTAAATGGGGAAGAGTTGAGTCTTGGGGATACCACCGCTTTTCTCGGTATTACTATTGACGCGACACTTCAATGGGGCCCCCATATATCTAAATTAGCAATCAGACTTAGTTCTGCAGCATATGCTGTAAGAAACATAAGAAGTCTCACAGATGTTGAGACAGCAAGATTAGTGTATTTTAGTTACTTTAATAGCGTAATGTCTTATGGAATTTTGTTATGGGGTAATGCGACTGATATTGAAGCTATATTTGTTTTGCAAAAGAGAGCCGTTCGGGCGATTTACAACCTAAATTGTAAAAAGTCTCTCAGACTAAAATTTAAAGAAATAAACATATTAACTTTGGCATCGCAATATATTTATGAAAATGTAATGTATTGTTAGGGATTACCTTATTCTAAATAATATAAATTGCCATTTCCGGTGGTTAATTAATCTCAAGCTATTGATTCTATTCAAAACTTCGAATCACTATAAAAATAATTAATTAAAACCCATGTATAATTAAGCTAATATAATTTTTGTGAAATTTAATACAACTTTCGTAAAATAAGAAAAACATTGTAAGACTACATCCGGTCCGTGTATTTACCGTTTCCGGCTATGCGGAAAGGTAAAGACATGACTTGTAAAACGATACCGGGGAAGTCATTCGCTCGTCAGCATTTCAACAGTGAAGGAAGGTTAAGTAGGACGTTACGCCGAATTTGATCAATAATTATACTGTTGGATTGTTCGAAAATAAAGTGTAAGCGGAAGAGCTAATAAATTTGTTGAGGAAAATCAAACTCGTTGTATGAATTTTCGTCAACTCCAATAGTTCAGAAGTGGGATCACGAAAAGGATACATAAAACTTCCTTTCACGCCTATAAAAACGTAAGTAAAGTGAATAATTTTCTGTTAAATTAATTCTGTTAATTCTGTTAAAACCCTTAAATTGTGAAAATTCTTAAACCTTGTAGGGAATGAATGATTTTTTTTTGTGTTTTCTTTGTTTTTATATTACCCGCATTACTACTTACATTTAAATGCCTACTTTGTGATTCTTTTGTATTACTCGAGAAATATATTACTTAGTAATTATAGAATGTGCTGGTATGTAACGTAAGAAATCTTCTTATTACCATTGATTTTCAAGCGTGACGATTGAAGTATGTCTTTCCTGTAGCGGAGAGGCTCTTATTATACAATAAACTTTTAAGCACTTCTGACGACGATGATGAGTCATATCGAACGCATTTAAAGTTGATGCATTGTTTGCTGCAATTAATGTTTTTCTTTTTGGACGTAAACATTGTTTTTATTAGTTCCTCTTCCCTCGCCATTAGCCTTTTTTTTTTGTATATTTTCTTTTATTGTTCTTTAATTGAAAAAAAAAAGAGATTATATAGGAGGATGAAAGAGGAATGCCATGTCCCAACGATAAATTAAAGAATGGAAAGAGCGAAACATATATTATATTAGGATTAGGATTTCACATGAAGAGATCACAATTAAATATTTTTATTTTCTTATGATTAATAGAATCAGGCGTTACTTTGCGGAAATCCATTATATAAAAGCTTTTACAAAAATTTACTTCGCAAATATCCGCGTTATAAAATAAATCATCATGTCATCCATGGCAACATAAAGTAGCCGCTTTTTATTGTTACATTAACCGGTTGTTCACTGTCCCATTAAGTAAAGAAAATTATTTAAAAGAACTTAATATAATTTATCAAATAGCGGTCTCTAACGGTTTTTCAAAAAATCTCATTAACAATTTAATTAAAAAGAAACAAAAGCATGTTATTCGCAACTCTCTGTACGCGGTTCAACCTCAAAGTGTTCATCGATATGTGAGCAGTTTGACCTACTTAGGCCCCATATCTGAAAAAGTAGCTAATACTCTTCGACAAAACGGCGTTTATGTGACGTTTAAAACAAACAATTCTCTTAGAAATATCTGTAATAGTAAAGATAAGTTGGATATTCGTCAAAAGTCAGGTGTTTACAAACTTGTTTGTGACGAATGCCACGCCGTTTACGTGGGTCAGACTGGTCGCAATTTCGAGACACGTTATAAAGAGCATTTAGCCGCGTATAGGAATTGCAATCCCGATAAATCCCATTTTGCCAAACATCTTTTGGACACTGGACACAACCTAGCCAACGACCACTCCTTTAAAGTCTTACATACGTGTAATAAAGGGCTGCGGCTGTGTGTGCTGGAACAGTTAGAAATATTAAAAAGTAATAATAATACCGTTGCATTGCTGAATGAACAAACAAATGTTACTAACTCACCTCTCTTAAATATCTTCAAGCCTGCTCTCTAATAATGTGGGCGTTGCGCGGCGGTTTGTTTTTAATTTTACAAACGACTGCGTAAGTCCAGCGGTGATTGGTCGCATGTTTTATCGCATGACGCAGTCGCTCGCTTCTTAGGTAGAGAGCGGTTGCGTCATCGGTTTGTATAAAAGGCAGTTGTTTTGGCTCGCCGCTCACTTAGCGGTTAGCCACCGTAGAGTCTATATCACCTGAGGATGCCTCGTGTAGAGGCGAAACACGTGTCGTATTATCGTCAGTGGTGTGTCTTGCCTAGTGTAGTGGTGTTGGGAGTAGCGGTGCTGGGATTAGTGGTGACGGGGTTAGTGCACGCAATTGAGGGAGGGCGGGAGGTGCTTCTTCATACTAGGTAAGACACATCATTTTATTTTATAACGCGGATATTTGCGAAGTAAATTTTTGTAAAAGCTTTTTTATTTTCTGTTTCTATCTATATCAAATAATCTTTCCTTTTATCCACTTAATCAATGAAGAGAAGTATAGTAAGAAATTACACTCATGGTTATCACTCTAAGCTTTGATTTTTCTAAGTTCCAGAGACATGGATGAAAACGTTGCCCGAGGTCAAGGGCTTATTGATAAAACCCGAGGTCAAGGGTCTCTAATCATTGATGCCCGAGGTAAAGGGCCTAATATTGATGCCCGAGGTAAAGGGCCTAATATTGATGCCCGAGGTAAAGGGCCTAATATTGATGCCCGAGGTCAAGGGCCTAATATTGATGCCCGAGGTCAAGGGCCTAATATTGATGCCCGAGGTCAAGGGCCTAATATTGATGCCCGAGGTCAAGGGCCTAATATTGATGCCCGAGCTCAAGGGCCTAATATTGATGCCCGAGGTCAAGGGCCTAATATTGATGCCCGAGGTCAAGGGCCTAATATTGATGCCCGAGGTAAAGGGCCTAATATTGATGCCCGAGGTAAAGGGCCTAATATTGATGCCCGAGGTAAAGGGCCTAATATTGATGCCCGAGGTAAAGGGCTATGGACAGATGATTCCCGAGGTCAAGGGTTTATCGTAGATAATGGTCGAGGACAAGGCCTAGATAGTGAAAACACCCATGGTCACGGGTCGAGAAACTATGATGCCCGGGGTCAAGGGCTTATAGAAGGTAACGCTCGAGGTCAAGGGCACCAGTATAGAACTTTGCATTATATGGAAGAAACACCGAGACAGTCGCAAGATAATTTAAGTTTACGGAAACGTACCAGGGATAGAACGTGTTCATTGGAAGAGTCTGATGACAATGAAAGTTTTAGAAGAGGCGATTCAATGTAATTAACGGATATCAAGGCGTAGGTGTCCCAGTACATCATCAGAATCTTCGGGTAAGTCCGTCAAGGCTCATTTAAAATCTAATCGTGGTAAAAAACCTTAAAAATAGTACAGACGTCATACTGGACAAGTTCCTTTCCATAATTAAAGACTTAAGGAGTTCGGATAAACCCAGACTATCCCACAACAATAACGTCGTTCCAGACTATGATCCCATGACAAAGGAACAGACAATACTCACGTGGATTAATAAAGTAGAAGAATGTGCAGAGATCTATGGTTGGGACGAAAAGGAAATAATTCACTATTCATTTCCGAAATTATGCAGTGTTGCTAGGTCATGGTATCAAGGTCTTCCAACATTGTTGTATAATTGGACGGAATGGAAAAAAAAGCTAATCGAATCGTTTCCGTGTCGCGAAGATTATGCCGAACTCCTTACAGAAATGCTGAGCAAGCGGGTTAGGTATGGCGAGTCGTTAGAACATTATTATTACTCTAAAATTAATCTGTTAAATCGTTGCAAAATAAGCGGTAGGCAAGCAGTAGATTGTCTTCTTCATGGCGTTGATGACCGTGCTGTAAAAGTTGGAGCACAGGCAGCACAATTTTCTGAACCAGAACAAGTCCTTAAGTATTTTAGGTCTGTTTGGGTCGGAAACTCTAGGGACAGTAGCGATTATTTAAGGAAGAATAGATTAGATAAAAATGTTAACGTTAACAAGCCATCTTTTTCGAAGTTTGCTAGAAATAACTCTAACATACGGTGTTTTAATTGCAACATGATAGGCCACCCAAGTTTTAAATGCGAGAAACGATTGATTAAATGTACGAATTGCGATAGGATTGGTCACCAGTTGTCAAACTGTTATAGAAACAAAAACAAGGAAGTTCCTAGTAACACCTCCGCCAACATAAACGAAAAACAGGTTTCTAAACTTAGTGTAACCGGTAAAACTAATGATAAATATGTAATGGATGTGAAAGTTAACAATAAAACATTTTAATGTCATTTGAATTTGGGTAGCCAATGTTCTCTTATAAGAGAAACTGATGCTAAGTTACTAGATGCGAGTATAATTAGAAACGCCTAGTTGCCTACCTTAAGCGGTATTGGTGCAAATCTTGTTCGACCACTGGGATTGATAATAGCCGCCGTAGAAGTACAGGATATCAAAGAAGTCATCGACATATATGTGGTACAAGATTACGTTTTGATCTATCCATTGTTACTGGGTCATTCGATCTCTGAGAAACCGAAGATAGTGATTACCAAAACTCCACATGAGTTTATATTTAAAAAAATCCAACATCAAAAGGTTCATTTGATTTCGCAGAACAGAGTAATAATTCCCATTAATAGTTTACGCGCCGTGCCCTTTCACTGCGAATCATTGAACAACGGATACGTCTATGTAAGTGGGTCGACTCGAGGGTCCTCTGGCAAAGAATACTATCTTCTACCGGGAGAATACGCCGTAAGAAATAATAAATGTGCGTTGCTGATTTATAACGTGTCCAACGAGGATATTATCGTAGAAAAGAATTTACTCTTGACAAGGGCTACCCAAATACGTCAAACTGCAGACATTTGCGAAATTACTATAAGTAAAACTGAAATAGATGACTCCGTAATATGTAATCTTAATTTGACGACAGAGCAACGACTGTTACTTCAAAATACATTGACCGAATTTCAAGACTGTTTCTCCAGTAGTCTCACGAGTCTTAGGACTCACTAATGCAACCGAAATGGTTATTGAGCTCGAAGACTCTGAACCAATCGTATACTTTCACAGGACTATGAATAAAATTTTATCAGAGGCCAAAATTAAATACGCTTTAATATATATGGACGATATTTTAATACCACGTAAAGAGTTTAACGAAGGTTTAACAAGACTAAAAGAAGTACTGGGCTTATTGAGGAAAGGTGGCCTCACACTAAAACTAAGTAAATGTAACTTCTTTTTCGAAAATATTGATTTCCTTGGTTTTGAGGTGAGTGCACATGGTATACGGCCGGGATCGAGAAAATGCGAAGCAGTATCAAAATTTCCTAAGCCAAGAAATCGGCACGAATTGCGCCAATTTTTAGGCCTCTCTGGGTTTTTCAGGAGATTTATTAAAAATTATGCAATAATAGCAGCCCCACTAACTGACTTACTAAAAAAAAAAAAGAATAACGAATGGATATGGCGCGAACCACGAGAAAACTCATTTACCCGCATCAAAAACTTATTGTCCGAGCGTCCGTTACTTGCTCTATACGACCCTCGTGCCGAGACTCATCTTCATACCTACTTCAACGCAATCAAAATGGAGTTTTACAACCGGTAACGTACTTCAGTCGTAAAACCACCGCGGAAGAACAAAAATACCATTCCTCTGAGCTGGAAACCCTTGCTGTTATTGCATCCCTACAGAGATTTAGAGTTTACCTCATTGGAATCCCATTTACTGTACAAACCGACTGTATCGCACTAAGGTCGACCTTAACCTAGAGAGATTTAGTGCCACGGTTTGCTCGGTGGTGAATCCAATTGCAAGAGTACGATTGCACAATTGAGTATAGACCAGGAATAAAGATGTCTCACGTGTACGCCCTTAGTCGCAACCCAGTAGATACGAATGTCAATGAGTCACACGTTCTCGATGTACTGTCGGTTGAACCTGAACAAGATTGGATCGCTACCGTGCAATCAGCAGATCAGGAAATTACCAGAATAAAAAACATACTCAATGATCCGAATACTGAGAATGTACTTGACATCCGCAAAAACTTTAAACTTAAAAATGGATGCGTATACCGCATTACAGGTGATGAATTAAAATGGGTTATGCCAAGTGGAGCTCGGTGGCAGATTGTTAAGAGGAATTATGACGATGTTGGCCATTACGGTTATGAAAAAACGTTTGCACGCATGAGGCGGTTCATAAAGAAGTATGTTTCAGCCTGTTTAGAATGTGCTCACCATAAGGTACCAGGTGGGAGACGAGAAGGTGAGTTGCACCCAATAGAAAAATATAGCATACCATTTCATACTTACTATTCACGCTGATCACCTGAGTCCTTTTATAAAAAGTAAAGTAGGAAATTGTTAAATATTAGTTATAATAGACAGTCTTACAAAATTTATTAATATTACACCCGTTAAAAACACTAAATTACTGACAACTATTAAAGTTCTAAAAGACCACATTAGTTTCTTTAGAATACCAACGCGCCTTATTACAGATAGAGGGTCCAGGTTTAGAAGTAAATCATTTAAAGATTTTATTGCCGAGTATGGAATAAAGCATGCCATGAACGCAGTTGCGACTCCAAGAGCCAATGGTCAGGTGAAACTGTTCAACAGAACCATTACAGAGGCACTAGCTACATCAAAGCATGGGAAGGACGAAAAGGCTTGGGACGAACACATTCGCGACATACAAATTGGTCTTAACACTACGGTCCATAAAACTACTCATAAATCACCATCAGAACTCTTATTTGGCTTTAATATAAATAGCAGAAGTCAGGGAATCCTGAGTACAATAATCAATGATACATTAAATGTAATATCGTCTGATGAATTAGAATCTGTCAGGGAGGAGGCTAAAAAACGTATTCAGGCGCAACAGCAAAAAGATGTTGATCGATATAACAGGCATAGAAAAGCAGGTAGAAAGTACAAGGTAGGAGACTTAGTTCGGATAGAAAGACAAGTCCCGTGTGATGGTAAATCGCAAAAATTTGTAATTAAATACCAGGGCCCGTATCGTATCATTAAAGTGCTCCCTCATGATAGGTTTATAGTTGAAGACACGCCGTTGTCACGTAAAAATGGTCGTAGGTACGAAGGAACAGTGGCTTTGGACAAAATTCAACTATGGATGAGCTTTGATAGGAACTTTGATAATAGTTCAAATAGTACAAGTGATGCTGATGATGACACTGGCGACAATGGACTTACTAATGAAGTATGATAACGAACCAGAATAATACTATCATATCTCGTGTGACTGCCTTTGAAGACACTTGTGTACAACTTTTGTGCGCTAATTAGTTTCTAATGTGCGTGCTATAATCACCCTACCTGTAATAAGGATTACTGCTAATGCTGTGTGCGTAAAGTGCAGTGCAATTTCAAATATATTTTTTCGCCGCTGTTTCGGTCTCGCTCACGCTCCGCTGCTCGTGGTCATAACTGAGGGGCGCCTCACCCCCGCCTGAAGAGTCGGATTGCTAGTTTTCGTCCCGTTTCCACTCATCGTGTGACTTGTTGTCGTCGTAAACAATGAACAATTCGCAACGCGCATCTCCGATCAAAGTCTCCTCGTACCCCGATGTATCTAATATGTCGGTAGATATGGAATCCTACGTTAACTCGCGCAAAAGGAAACAAATTGAATGCGGTGACCATGGAATGCTTGCAATATTTGAGCAAAGGATGGAACAGCAAATGAAACTTTTTAATGATAGCATAACTAATTGTATCACTACCGCTGTCAACTCTGCAATTACCGAACAACTATCACATGTTACTTCGAACTTGTGTGAAATAAATTTAATCTTACAAAAACTTACTGAGGACAACTCAAAAATTAATAAATCACTCTCGGAAACCAGTGCACGTCTATCCGAAATGGAAATATCTATCAGTACATCTATACAAAGGCAGGATTTATTTGAGAGTAGACTGCAAGCATGTGAGAGTGTCAATTCTCAGTCTACAGAACTGTCCACACAAGTTCGATCCCTTGAGATTAAAATGGACGAAGTTGAACAACAAGCTAGACTAAACAACCTTGAGATTACTGGAATCCCTGAAAAAACACGAGAGGATTTGTCATTTTATTTCCGTAATATAACTAATTTCTTGGGAATCGAACTATCAGCAAATGACGTAATTCACATAACGAGGATTCGTCCGTTTAAGGTGGTTCCCGGTCGTCCCAAGGCAATCGTAGTGAAGCTGAGATCCCGTATGCTGCGCGATTCTATCCTTGCAGCGGTGCGTGCTAAGAAGGGACTTAGACTCTGCGACATCGGCTTTCCTGACGAGGGGTCCAAAATATATGTTAATGAACACTTAACACCGTCTAACAAACTACTTCTTAAAAATACTAAATTAAAAATGAAGTCTGCCCTATACCAATATTTGTGGGTTCGTGATGGAAAAATCTTCGTTAGAAAAAACGATACCACTCACGCTTTACGTATTAAAGACAGGTCAGATGTTTTAAAAATTGTCTGACTATTTGTAAGTTTTGATCTTATCTTAGTTTGCATCTACGAGTACTTAGTAAGTGAACACACTGTGTTGTGCACAAAGTTAGGCTATAATTATCTAGGTAAGCATTATTATTTATCTGTTAACACTGATATTAATATCGTAATGTATTTATGTATAACAATAAGATCATGTTTTTATTTATACGTATTATTATATAAAGTATTTTATATTTATGTAATGCACTTACAATATTTATATAAAACACATAACACATGTTTCATAACTTTATTGTGTATATTGTTGCCTAATTATAAGAGTATATACAACCTATTTCGTGAAACTATTTTAACTATTATAATTTACCGCATCGTAGTAATCATATCGTCACTGTCGTCATATTATGTGTCTGTCTACGTCCATGATTTGTCAGTCTTTGAGGTAATACACTACTATAACTGTTATGAGGCTGTTAGTAGCTTATGCTGTACACTAAAACGTAATTTTAAGTTTGTTTTTACTGGTCACTATTTTTATTCATTGTTTGCACCGTGTTGGTTGCACGGGAAGTTATTAAAAAAACTTTGTAGATTCATATTCATTCCTTAATTATGTCTTTAGATAGAAAATTAAATATATTTTATCAGAACGTACGTGGTCTCCGTACTAAATGCCTTGACTTATATAATAATATACTATCGTGCAACTACAACGTTATACTCCTTACAGAAACTTGGTTGCAAGATGATATATTTGATAACGAATTATGTGATGGCAGGTTTGATGTATTCCGTTGCGATAGAAACTTGGTGGCTACGAATAAGAGTTCGGGTGGAGGTGTAATGATTTGTACCCGTCGTGAGCTAGGTGTGACTAAGCGTGTAGACTGGGGTTGTAAATATTTTGAATCTATATGTGTCAGCTTGCCAGCCCGATTACTCGGCTCACAATACAACCTAAATATAATACTAGTTTACATACCACCAGATGAAGTTAAATTAGCTGAGTATATTAATGAATTTAGAATCAGTTTTGAGCGTTTTTATCATACGTCACAATCGGACTTCTTTATGATTATTGGTGATTTTAATTTGCCTTGTTTAACATGGAACACTGATGGTTGGTCTTTGATACCGATAGGCAAATCTGAGGTTCAATTAGCTGCTAATACCTTGGCTGAGGATCTGAGCGTTTTAGGTATGAATCAATTTAATTTTATTCAAAATCGTTGTAATAATGTCCTCGACTTGTGTTTTTCAAACTTATATTTAGAAATAAAAAAATCGGATCCTCTTTCCAGATTAGATGATTTTCATCCTCCATTCACGGTTGATGTCACTGATCTCTCCATCAAACCTTTAAAAGAGAAACCTCAACCGAAGTATAATTTCCGAAAATGTAATTACACAATCATCAATGAATTTTTGAATAAGGTTGATTGGAATGAGTTGCTGTTGAATACCGCGTCAGTAGATCATGCTGTAGAAAATTTTTATAAAAAATTAAACGAATGCTTTGTCCTATTTGTTCCTCTTGTACCCTCTTGTAATAATTATTACCCATGTTGGTACAGCACTGCATTGATAAAAATTTTACGGGAGAAATCTAAAGCCCATAAAAAATGGAAAAAATGGAAGAATCCTCGTGATTATGAAGAGTTTAAATTGCTTAGAGATAGACAACATCGTATACAAAAGAAATGTTTCGAGCATTTCACGTGTAACACTGAAAAAAATTTGAAAACGTCGCCTAAGTACTTTTGGAAATATGTTAAGTCAAAGAGAGGGACATCCACTTATCCTCAAAATTTCTCTTTTAACAATAAGAATTACTCTAATGGGCAGGACATTTGCTCAGCATTTAATAACTATTTCAAAAGCGTATTTACTGATTCTGTTTTACCATCAAGTGAGTTTCATAACCATTCCGATATGAGCATAGATCAGATCTCTAGCATAAATATATCCCGGGAAGCTGTTCTTAAGTATCTTAAACACTTGGATTCAAACAAAGGGGCTGGTTATGATGGAGTGCCTCCTGTGTTCTTGAAGTCCTGCGCCGATAGCTTAAGTTACCCAATTTCTTTACTTTTTAAACTTTCTCTACAACATTCTGTTTTTCCATTGTTATGGAAAAGAGCGCATATAATTCCTATTCATAAAAAAGGCGCCAAATCTAAGATAGATAATTACCGCCCAATTTCGATTCTTAGCACTGTTGCGAAAATTTTTGAAAAACTAGTATTTGATAAAATTTATCCAATTATTATAAAAGGTATACCTAACTCTCAACATGGTTTCTTGAAGAGACGCTCTACCACGTCTAATCTTGCCTGCTTCACTGAGTACGTTCTCAATCATATGGAAAACGGTGGTCAGGTTGACGTGATATACGCGGATTTCGAAAAAGCTTTTGACCGTGTTAATTATGTTGTCTTGCTACAAAAGCTCCAGGCGCTCGGAATTCATGGAGATCTGCTTAGATGGGTAAAATCTTATCTAATGAATCGATCTCAGGCAGTTATTCTCGGAGGATACAGGTCAGATTTTATTACTATCCCATCTGGCGTGCCTCAAGGCTCTCATCTTGGCCCCCTATTCTACAACGCATATATATTTGATATACATAAATTTATAAGTAACTGTCATCACTTACTGTACGCCGATGATAAGAAAATATTTCTCAGTGTTCGTACTATTGAAGACTGCGAATCTATTCAAAAAGATCTTGCCTCTTTATATAACTTTTACGTAGCTAACGGCATAAATGTAAGCATATCTAAATGTCAGTGTATATCTTTCACCAGGAAATTGAATCCAATAGTATTTCCCTATAATTTTAATGGAATTTTAATTAAGAGGGTCACAGTTGTTCGAGATTTAGGCGTACTCTTTGATGCTGGCATGACCATGCGAGATCATATCAATAGTATATGTAGTAAATCTTTTCGTAATCTTGGATTTGTCATGCGCACATGTCTTCCATTTACGGAATTACTAAGTCTTAAAATAGTTTATTTTTCGTATGTAAGATCCACTCTTGAGTATGCATGCCAGGTTTGGTCACCGTTTTTTAAAATTTACATTAACAATATTGAAAGAATTCAACGTAAATTTATTTCACACCTGAACTATAAATTTAAACATAATAGCTCATCATATTTAGATGACTGCCGACACTATAACCTTCTTACGCTCGAAGAAAGACGAGGACTGTTAGATATGGGATTTCTATATGATATTTTACGCGAAGGTATTGACTGTCCGGATTTACTGAATACTGTCACGTTTAATGTGCAAAGAAAACGTACTAGAATCACCAAGGAAACTATGTTTTGTATTCCTCGTCACTCCACACTTTACGGTAAAAATAGTATCTTAACACGATTGTTATCAAATTATAACAAAACATTTAATACCATCGATCCCTTTATAGGCAGTAAAAGTGATTTTAAAAACAAGGTACGTGCATTCATTTTGAACACAGCTTCTGTTGTTTGAATTGCCTGTATTTGTAACCATTTACGTAGGATGCAGGTAGGGTACATTATGAAGAACACTTTCTGTAGGTATCTATATTTAAATAATAAGTAAACTATGTAATATTTTAGAATATGTATGTATATGTATGTGTGTGTATGTGTGTATGTATGTATGTGTATATATGTATATGTATGATAGATATAATATAATATGTATATATATGTATGTATGTGTATGTATGTATATATATGTATGATAGATATAATATAATATGCCATTATATAAATAAATTAATAAAAAATACTCGAGAAGTAAATCGCATATCAATTTTATCAGTAAGGCTTAATATGTAAGCGTTAGTAAACCTAAAATTACTTAATTTTTATTTTTATTACTGTTATTTTATTAAGCTGTTTTAAATTGGTCTAATTTGCATTGTTTTTATTTATTATAATTGTACCTGGCTTACCTTTATATTTAATATGTGGATGACTGTTATTGGCATACTTGAAGTGAAATTGAAAATTGTATTTAGTGATATACGCTGTTGTTATCCTTATTAAAATAAAAATAAAATAAAAAAATAAAATACAAATGTAAAGGAACCCACGAAATATGAGTTTGTACTAATAATATAAGTAATTAAGTCACTATTGTTTTCTATTTACTTTGAATGCTTGTGATTATGTTCAGTTATTCAAATTATGTATAATTATAAGGTATAATTATTAAGTTTTTTTAATAAACCAAATACATATCTATATTAGTTATATAAATATACTAAACTTTATATTAGTATAGTAAGCTATTATGAATAAATCTGAATTGTAATTAAGTTTCCCGTAAATAAAAATGTACTATGTACTTCAATTTAGATTTAAGATTGTGAAAAAAAATCTTGGTGTGTAGTTCGAGATTACACCGCGAAGGGTCTCGCGCTAAACAGGATGGCCGAGCTGTTAGGGATTACCTTATTCTAAATAATATAAATTGCCATTTCCGGTGGTTAATTAATCTCAAGCTATTGATTCTATTCAATTATATAATTTTTTGAAATTTAATACAACTTTCGTAAAATAAGAAAACCATTGTAAGACTACATCCGGTCCGTGTATTTACCGTTTCCGGCTCTATAAATTTGTTGAGGAAAATCAAACTCGTTGTATGAATTTTCGTCAACTCCAATAGTATGTACATAAAAACATAAATAGCTTTAATAAGAATAAGGATGTGCATACTTTAAACACTAGGAATAAACATAAGCTTGTAATACCAGTTACTAGACTTCACAGAATCAGTAATTCATTTATGTTGTATACGGTTTTACAATAAAATCCCAGAACATATTCAAAGTTTGTCAATAAACAAGTTTAAAAGTTTTATTAAAGAAAAACTGTACAAAAAGGGTTATTATAATAACAAGGAATACATGAATGAAAATAACCCCTGGGAATAAGGTGATCGCCACCATGCTGGTTCTATGAAAAATTATTTAAAAATTGTATAAACGAAATTATGTGAAAAAAAAGTCCCGCTGGATTTCTTGCTGGTTCTTCCCAGGACAGAGGTATTTTCCCAACCAGTGGTAGATAAAAATTGACTTTCAATAAGAATTATGTAATAATCGATATTGAATAAAAAAAATTCTATTCTAGTATAACAATTCAGCGAGGAAACGCAGCCAGCGTTCTTGGCACGATACCACGGGGAGTAGGACTGTATGATAATTTTTTTAGCAGAAGTCTTACACTAATATTTAAAACGTTAACGTTTCAGTTGAGCAAATAATTCACAATTTTAATACCTGTTTTGTTAAAAATATCCCTACTATATTACATCAAAAGGCAAACTATATCCGTTAAATCGTAGACCACGTTTACGATTTGCGCTACAAAGTTAGTCGAATGTGTTATCTGAATCCTTCGCTAGTAAAACGTGACTACAGAGATATTCAGAAAGAATTTGAGAGCATGATCTAAGTGATTTTGCCGTACATGTCCTTATCTTCACAGCCATAAAGATGAGCTAACCGGATATCTAAAGAAAACTTTAAGCATTTAAGGAAAAATATTATGAGATACTT
This sequence comes from Parnassius mnemosyne, assembly GCA_963668995.1. Classification (NCBI taxonomy): domain Eukaryota; kingdom Metazoa; phylum Arthropoda; class Insecta; order Lepidoptera; family Papilionidae; genus Parnassius; species Parnassius mnemosyne. The sequence continues at coordinate 58,971,150 of CAVLGL010000126.1, forward strand.
TGAAAGATATATAACTTTTGTACCCGCGACTTTTTGACGTAAGAAATTTTGATTTGGTTTGTGTTGCCAAATGTTTTTAATATACTATCCTCTCGTATCATCATCATTCATCATTCATCATGACAGCCCCTCACTACTCCACAGCTGCACATAGGTATCTCCCGAGGAATGCCAGAGAGCACGGTCCCGAGCCACCTGCATTCATCGACTTCCTGCAAGTCTTACCAGGTCGACACTATATCTAGTAGGGAGTCGCCCTACACTTCGCCTACCGGTACGAGTCTGCCACTCAAGAACTTTTTTTCCTCATCGGTTGTCGATTCTTCGAGTTATATGGCCGGCCCAATACCACTTTAGCTTACTAATCCGTTGTCTTTTACTGTTTCTACTGTGGATATTCTCATTTATAAGTTATGCAGAGAAACCTTAAGCCCTTATAGCCTTTTCAATAGCTCGCTGAGCGAACTTGAGCTACGTCATACGGCCAGTATTGAAAGACCACGTCTCAGATCCATAGCTCATCCCCGGCAACACACACTGGTTGTTACAATCTTTTTTCTTTAAGTTTCGAGATATAACTGATGAAAATATGTGTCTTAGTCTCCCGAACGTCGAACTTACTAAATGCTTGTCGTAACCAACGCTAGTTGAACAACCTAGGGGCGGTGGGCGGAGCCATGAGGGTGTTACGATCGTCGGGCCGCGCTCACGGTTCCACAACTAGCGGTGGTTGCACACAGCAACGCGGGAAAAGCCGTAACAAGAATATTGGAAAATATATCTTTATATTTTAATAAATAGTATTGTAACTATGTAATAAACTCTCCCAATAAAGGCATCGAACGAATAGCGAGAGTTAACATAGATTTTAATGTAGAAATCAATTAATGTAAAATTGTAAAGTAATTATTGTATGTAAATTGTATTCCTTTATATAGTACCTTTTTAATTTCTTGTATATTAAGCCCTTAGGCACGAAAAATAATAAACAGGGTATGTTACCGTGACGCGGCCGCGGAGCGAATGAGGCTACGCGCGCCGTGCCACGACGTTTTATATTTATAGTACTGAGGCGTGGGGCAGGGTCCTCAGCTCAAAGTTGCTGAAAAACAACGTTTAAACTTTTAGTATATAGAAAAATTGTTATGTACGTATTAGTTTAATAAGTAGTTGTAAGAATGTTATATATTTAAGTCTGTTCGTTAGTTTGTAAAAAATCTAACCAATAAAGAAAGGCGCGGGGGTGAGGCAAGGGTCCGCTGGCCAGCAACATATTAAATGAATGTCAGCACGGTTTTCAGAGGGGCAAAAGCACTAATACTTTATTATCAAAATTCACTGATGAAATTAATTCGAATTTAGAAAATAAAAAATTTGTTGTTGCTATTTTTTACGATTTCAAAAAAGCATTTGATACCTTAGATACAGAAACACTTTTAAATGGAATGGACGAATGTGGCGTGGGACAGCCGCTAAACCAGTGGTTCCGTGACTATCTCACATCGCGCATTTTCCGTGTAAAGGTTGGTGACACGCTTAGTGAGGCGCATGAGGTGAAATGCGGGGTGCCACAAGGTTCGGATGTGGGCCTATTTGCTACTTACTACATGTTAATAGCCTATGTGACGTTCTTCAGTATTCCTCTGCATACATGTTCGCAGATGACCTATGTACACTACGGGCTGGTATCAATCTAGTGGAGACGTGTCACCTAATACAGCAAGATATAGATTCGGTAGTTAAATGGTCTCATGATAATGGCATCGTCTTAAACTCAGATAAAACCAAGTTTCTTATCATTCAGTCACCTTATATGTGTTATACTGACTCGTCTCCTCAAATGTATAGTCATAACTTTGAATGCCTCCATAATGGTCAGAATAGTTGTCAATGTGAGCCTATCAAAAAAGTCGATTGTGTAACCTACCTCGGTGTTAAAGTTGATACTAACTTCTCGTGGTCCAGCCATGTAGATTATATTTGTAATAAGTTAAGATTACTTCTAAGCAAATTTTATCACTTAAGCTTTAAAGTTCCTTCTGCTTCTTTAAAATGCTTATATTTTTCATTGGTAGATTCGATTTTGGGATACGCCCTTGACAGTTACGGTCTTACATTCAAAATCTACATTGATAAGCTTGAAGCACTACAAATTAGATTTTTAAAGTTACTAGTTAATAAAAAAACTAAAGATATCTGTAAAGGTGATTACACAAAATTGTTCAAAATCTGCAAAATACTTCCAGTAAGTTTAAAACATAAGTATTTACTTGCCTTAAATAATTACAACTGTCGAGAACGTACTCTAATACTAGTTAAACATGGTCAGGGTACACGGTCGATATCTGCAGGCAAATTTGGAGTACCTAAAGTAAATAATTACTACAGGGACAGAACTTTAAAGAAACGTCTACCGTACTTTCTCAATACACTACCTGAGGATATTCGACGTGAACCAGTAAAAAACATATTTAAAAACAAATTAAAGGAATACTTATTGGCTAGTCTTAGTGCTTAACTTTAACATTATTATGTAAATGAGACTCAAATGTTCCTACAGATAAACTGCGTAAGCAGTTTTGCGGGAATATGCATATTAAAAAACCAAACTTTGTACATTTAATAATAAATAAATAAAAAACGGCCAAATCATATATAAGACGGGCCGGCCGGAACGGTCGACAGTCGCTCTCCAGCCACCGAAAAGATGACAGCAAGAAAAGAAAAAGTACAAGTTCCTCCTCACCGTCGCTTGCCTCCAGTTTAGGCAAGACCAGAGCGTTTTTATTCATTTTTCGAACGGTAACATTAATGGTCCTTCGAGAAGCCGGATTACTAGAAGAAAAAGACAATATCGGTCTTGGTATTGCCGGAAGAAAGAAGCAAACCGCAAGAACGAAAAAATATTATTGTGAAGAAAAATGGTGATTACGCGTAGTAACAACGGAGAATCGTCGAAGCGAAACCACAACGGTCAGCGATACAACCGCTACCTCTGCGACCGATAACACGGCCGCAACGGAAGAAACCCAGCAAGAGAAGGATAGAAGATCGCAGCGCACACTAAGGCCCGACGAGACTAGGTCGCGCCGCTCCGTAGCCTCACGCAAGAGACTCCTCGCGGAGTTAGAGGCGAAAGAGCGGTTAGCCGAACTCAAGCTCGAGCAGGCTCAGTTGCAAGCAAGGACGGAATTGCAAGAAATACATGTGCAGCGACTACAAGCAGAAGTCGGATCAACCGATGACGAAGATGAAGAAATAGAAGACGATTTAGCATCAGTACGGATTAGTACATGGTTGCAAGAAAAACCTACATCGCAACCAGCGCCGCAGCCCGCGCCGCAACCCTCGTCGCACTTCGCATCGCAACCCGCTCCGCAGTCTACATCGCAAACCGCGCCGCAGCCCGCGCCGCAACCCACGCCGCACTTCACATCGCAACCCGCTCCGCAGTTTTCATCACAAACCCGTCCAGAAGACAATGGACAGGCGCAGCAACAAATCGACGTCGCTACCTTAGCCGCTGCTCTATCACAAGCAGTACGAAGCACAAGGGAGCCGCCGGAATATGTGCAAGAGCTACCTACATTCAATGGTAGCAGCAAAGAATGGCTCAGCTTCAAACCAACGTACGAAGAATCTTCAAAGTACTTCACGATGAACGAAAACATAGCGAGAATACGCCGAAGCTTAAAAGGGACAGCAAAAGAAGCCGCAGGTTGCCTACTTATAAGCCAACCAGATCACAGCCTGATAATGGAAGCTTTGGAAAGAAGATTCGGACGACCAGAAGCGTTAATTCACTTAGAAATAGAGAAGCTGAAGCTGCTGAACAAAATTACGGACAATCCCACGCAATGTGGATACAAGGGGTCGGCTCGGAGGTGAAACATGAGTAGAGCAAGATCGTCAGCCTTAAAATAAGAGGAAAGTACGCGCAAGAAGAACACAACATAGAAGCAGCGCGTACGGTAGTGCGGTTGGACTTTGCGCCAGAATCCGTGAATGAAAATAACTTAGAGAGTTGCCAACATCTGTTGGATATCAAAGAAGATATCACCTACGAACACGCCTCACCGAAAATACTAATCAGACAAGATAACTGGCACCTCATAGTGTCTAGAAAACTGCGCGTCGGTCGTCGAGACCAACCAGTCGCCTCACACACCAACCTAGGCTATGTTCTGCATGGCTGTCATAGTTCATTGACGTCGACGGTCACCTTCTGCGGCAGACTACATCAGAGGGAAGATACACAGCCGATAGAAGAGGAAATAAAAAATTATTTCAAATTAGAATCGCTGTGCATCGAGCCAAGAACACCGAAAGAAGATCCCGAGCAGCGAGCTATGCAAATGTTGAAGGAAACCAGCCAGAGGTCGGCGGACGGCAGATTCGAAACAGGGTTGTTGTGGAAACAAAAGGATTTCCAAATACCAAATAATTACAAGGACGCGGAAACGCGGTACGAAAAACGCATACAGAACCTTTTCAACTCGGGTTACGCAGAGCGCGCGCCCATGCTACCGCCACAAGGAAGGACATGGTATCTGCCACACTTCCCAGTCATCAACTCTGCGAAACCAGACAAGCCGCCGAGATTGTTGTACGACGCCGCAGCGAAGACAACCAGAATATGTCTCAACGATATGCTTCACTCGGGACCCGACTTATTACAATCATTGCCCGGAGTAATCATGAGGTTCCGACAGTATCCGTATGCAGTGAGCGCCGACATAAAAGAAATGTTCATGCAGATCAAAGTGCGCAAAGAAGATAGAGACGTTTTACGTTTCTTGTGGAGAGGCAAGCGGCGGGAGGACCAACCGGATGAATATAGGATGACGTCAATCATCTTTGGAGCGACATCATCACCATGCACAGCATTATACATCAAAAATAAAAATGCTGAAGAACATGCAGAGGCACACCCAGAAGCTGCGGTCGCCATAAAAAGAAATCACTATATGGACGACTACTTGCAGAGCTTTCACTCTGTCACGGAAGCTCAGCAAACGGTAAAAGCAGTCGATCACATCCACAAACAAGCGGGATTCGTACTCAGCGAGTGGACATCGAACGAAGAGAAAACAATAGAAGAAATAACGACAGAGCATAAACATCACGACGCGACTGTGTGCCTGGGCGGAAAAGAAACTGAGAAGACGCTCGGCCTGCTCTGGCATGTACAAAGCGATCATATTGGATTTAATACTCACAATACGAAGATGCCTGCCGACGTAAAAGAAAAACTACGCTTGCCAACTAAACGTGAAGCGTTGAGCATCATAATGGCATTATTTGATCCGCTGGGATTAATATCACCAGTGACCACCCCAGCGAAGAGAATATTCCAAGACACATGGCGTTACAAGGCGGACTGGGACGACCCTCTGCCCACAGAGTTAAAAGAAAAATGGGAAGATTGGATTACTTCACTTAACGCCATAGAAGAACTGAGAATACCGCGATGCTACGATTACAACCCGGTGTCGACGCGCCAACTACACACATTCGTCGACGCAAGAGAGGAGGCCTACGCAGCAGCCGTGTATTGGGGAACGGAGCGAGCAGACGGCAGCGTTACTGTATCATTGGCTGCCGCCAAGAGCCGCGTAACACCACTGAAACCAATCTCCATACCACGGCTCGAGTTACAAGCGGCACTGCTGGGAGCTCGTCTCGCGCAGACCGTGGTCGAGGAGCACGATGGCGATATAGCGGGCAAGACATACTGGTGCGACTCTCGTACTGCACTAGTATGGATAAGGTCAGAGCCTCGCGCGTACAAAGCTTTCGTCGCTTATCGCTTGGCGGAGATAGAAGATACGACCAAAAAGAACGAATGGCGTTGGCTACCGTCTAAAGAAAACGTGGCAGACGACGCGACCCGATCTACGCCAGAAAGGTTCGAAGAGTCGCACCGGTGGTTCCGAGGGCCCCCGTTTCTGCAATGTCTACCAGCAGAATGGTCGCAGGAAGAGAAAACGACACAATACGACACCGGGGAAGAACGAGAAGTATGTAACATCGCAGTTAAAAGGGAAGACTCGCCAACAACACATCTGCCACAAATAGAAAGATTTTCAAAATGGATTCGCCTCATAAGGGCGACAGCGAGAGTCCTCCTATTCATCGACACGTGCAGACCAAACAAGCACGTGGTGAAGGCTGGGCGTAAACGCAACAGAGCAAGACAAGATAGCGACCCTGGCTGGCAAAGAACAAACAAACGCAACATCCCCGCCAAGGAGAAAAAGGCAACTCCTACTGTCTCATCGCTTGGAGGAATACTGGCCGCTTATCACGTAAGAGCCGAAC